>CAIGRB010099603.1:0-11268 GCA_903798255.1 Fraxinus quadrangulata
GTGACCGTTTGGTCACTGAATATATTTTTATTTTTTTTTTATTTTTTTCATGGTCCACAAGCCGAGCGGCTCGTGGGCTCACTGCTCGGTAACAGTACGAGCCGAGCCGAGCCGAGTCGGCCTGCTCGGCTCGTGCAAAAGACGAGTCCAAGCGGCCGAGCCGACAAGCCGCTCGGCTCGATTGCCACTTGATATGTATATATGTCAAGTTGAAAGATTAGAGGCCACTTGATTATTGGGATAATTTAGGCCTTATTTCACGGGATTAAAATTAGATTTTTAATAAATTTTAATAAAGTTGATAAAAGGTGTTGTTCCCATAAAATATGTAGTTAAGATTAATTGTTAACTTTAATTTAAATTAAAATCTAAAATTTAATCCTGAGGGCTAGATAAGAAAAGTAATTGTGTATTACGAATTCAATCCACAAATGACATGCCCTTTTATAATTATAATTCTTAGCATGTTAAACAGGTACTATAGATTAAATAGCATTAAGTTATTAACGCACAAATAAAATATAAATAAATTCATTATAATTCCGCATTTTTTTAAAAATGTGTGCAAAAAGTGCACTTGGAAATTAGGCAATAAAACACATTTAGTCCCCCATTTGGTTTAAATAAAAATCAAAATTTTAGTAAATTTTAATAAAAGTCGATTGAATATGTGGATGAAAAGTTACGAATCCTATAAAATATATGATTATAATTAATTATTGATTTTGATGTAAGTTTTAATCAACTTCTTAAGTTGAACCAATTAATCTACCTATATTCATGTTGTATTTTGATTACATGTTTACAAGAAGATGAAATAGTTGTGAAACAAACCTTGGTACCCTCATGACGGTGCAATGCATTTCTACTACGTTGACGAACAAATGTTACTCGCAAAATGAGGCTGGGGCTTTCTCCCCCGTTTTACCTCTGGTGTATAGAATGTGTATTCAGAT
This sequence comes from Fraxinus quadrangulata, assembly GCA_903798255.1. Lineage (NCBI taxonomy): Eukaryota > Viridiplantae > Streptophyta > Magnoliopsida > Lamiales > Oleaceae > Fraxinus > Fraxinus quadrangulata. The sequence goes on from CAIGRB010099603.1 coordinate 957, forward strand.
AGCCAAAATTTCAAGACCCATACTTGTCTCGCCTTAGGAGTATTTATAGATGATTGGAGTCATATAACTATTGGGCGGTTATTGTGCCAAGTGTCTCACCATTCCCACATTTTGAATGGAGGACTTCTACTTATCCACCTGTTGGTTGTGTCTATGATAACCGTTGAACGGTTCCTATCCAACTCAAGGATGTTTTTATGGTTAAGTGTTGTGCTGGCGTCGTAGTGATTGATAGCCTGTTAATAGTAGATGGCCTAATATGAATATAGAAGGCCTCGTTGTGGTCGACGGCTCAATGTAGACGTAGAGGGTTTCATTGTGATCGACGGCCCAGCATGGACGTAGATGGCCTCATAACAGTAGATGGCCTATCATACAAGTAGATGGTCTTGTAGTGGTAGATGACCAAGCATGCAAGTAAAGGGCCTTGTAGTGGTAGATAGCCTAGCATGAGGTGCTCTATGTAGAGTGCATATTAAGTAGTCTTCACCTTGTTTTTTTATTATAGATAATTATTGATATCATCTAATATCACTAGCCCATGTACCTTTTTTCGATGTTTACCGATAAGGGGTAGCATCTTCACTCTTCCATGTTGATTATTTATTTATTTATTTTTCGAAATTGACTCATCACATATCAACTTTGGTATAATATAAATGGGTCTAATGGTCCAAGTGGCTTTGGGTAATGGAAATATTGTACAAATGGCACCCTACGGGTAGGTTTGGTTTTGGGGGAAATTGGAAATTTAAAATTTTCACCTATATAATGGGATTGAGACCTCACTTTTATAGTCACATATGCACTTGCAAAAACTCTATTTCCTCCAAACTCTCAAGTTAACTTCTCTCAAGTTAACTTCTTCATCTACTATTCCTTCATCCTCATTTCATCATGTATAAAACTATTTTAACTTTCTCCTCTGACGAAAGTGGAAGTGAGGGGACAAGCAAGTCGACCAACCCATCATTAGATAGGTCGATCGATGCCTGTTCGGGTATCGCCAATTGACTGCAGACCGACGGTGGTTGACCATCGACCGAAGGCCGACCACCCCATCAATAGCCTTTGTGACTCTGATAGCCCAACTCATTCGACCAAACCTCATGTCTTTCAACCAAGTTCTCCCTAAAAACATATTAGCTCAACTAAGCCTTTAGATCAAAATTTAGAAATTGGATGGTGTTCGGCGGGTGAGGTGGTTGTTCTTGAGATTCCAAAATGTTATAGCATATATAATTCCCCACTCAAATTAGAAAAATCACTTGGCAAATTCGATCGTGTTGACGATAATGTTTATAAACCCCTAGGCCAAAAGAAAGACTTCCCGAGTCTGACCCCCCCACAAGATTACTGCGTATAAAGACACTATGGATGGTGTTTTTGATTCTCCATCCATCCCTTATCCAACTCAATTTTTAATGAATTCCACCTCACTCCTAATAAAATAAACCCCAACACATGGATGAAGGTGTTGTACTTTTTATACATTTGCCTCAGCAAGAAATCTCCATCTTAATAGACCTTTTTAGATGCGTCTTTAATATGCACAAACTAGCTCACTAGAATGCATCTGTCTTCTTCACTTCTAGAGCCCCTTTGCACTTTCTTAAATTTAGGAACTCCAATAGTAGATGGAAGTCTTGGTGCTTCTTTGTTCAACCTTCCGAGAGCCAATTCTCCTTCAATACTAATTGGAGGCATCCTCAAATTCGTCTATTCAATAGTTAGGTTGAGATTACTCATCTTTCAAGAGCATAAATCCAACAAGTGATCGATACACCTCTTGTACCCGGCTTAGGGTCAGTTTTGACGATGAGGAATATGTTGATGTGGGGATTCGTCGATCTACTGGTAGGTTCTCTTGCCCAACCTGTAGTTTTACATTTGTATATATTTTTACTTGCTATTTTTCGAGCCTAATGAAATCAATTGTGTGCTTACAAACATGGACTTTGATGTGGATAAGGTGCTGAAGACCTTGCCTACGTCAGGGAGTAATGAGGGATTTGTCCCTGCTAATGGAAGGTTCTTGCATATTATGCTTTTGATTTTATACTTGTGTGCACCTTCGTTTGTTGTTCTTTGAGCTCGATTGATTTTACCTTGCATATGCAGACATGGAAATCGATATGGAGGAGACCATGGATTCCATGCTCGAGCATTGGCATGAGAGTGATGAGGATTTAACTCCTGTTCCATTGAAAAGAAAGAAAACCACTGAAGGGGGGTCAAGGTGTCATGTCACTGAAGAGACATCACAACCTTTGGAGGAGCCTATCGAAGCTATACTACCGCCCAAGTCTAGAGGGGCGCAGCTCGAGTCACGTTAGGTCAAGGGCTCACCTCTTCTAGACTTTGTGTTCCCTCCTACTTGGGGCTATCCCGAGATGAGGATACTCAGGGCTTTGGTTACACCCGCTCATGCAGGGCAATAGTCGAGCTAAGTGCTAACGATATAGAAAGGGTTTTGGCGGTCTCACCCAGATGATAAGCTTCCTACTATACTTTCTCTTTTTTATTTATGTCTATTTTCTCAAATATGCCTAATAGTTGTTTATCATTTCGGCTTTTCTCCTGTTAGGTTATGGCCTTACAAACTGGGCTTGGTGAGTCGAGTCACTGTAAAACATCGGACTTGAAAGCTCTTGTAGAGGAAAAGAAGAATGAAGCTTTAGAGGGCCGAGGTCGCGACCAAAAGAAGAAAATTGATAACATGATTTATGTTTTGTCCCGAGCTCTCGAGGAGGCAATGGAGCGATATAAAGCTTCAACATAATATGCTAAATAGCTGGAGGCATCCATGGAGCAGTATAAATCATCATCAAATTATGCCAAGGCCTTGCATTCATATGGGGAGAAGACAATAGCAACATCTATCAAATAGGCCAATAAGTGAATATCTGCTGAGCACCATTCTATCGATCCCTCGGATTTCGATAGGTTTCTGGTACAACACAGAGGGTGAGACAGCAGAGCTCCTCGATCCAAGACATATGAGTACATATCGTGAGGCGGAAGTGAATGGACTTCCCACTCAAGTTGATGTAGTCTCTCGTTGCTGATGATCTAGCACTTTCCATTGTTATTCATTTTTGTCATTTGATTGTCTAGTGGTTTCTCCTTAGTTTTTTTCTCTATTTATCTTGTGATATAGATGCCGCATGCTAATTTGTAAAAGTTAAGTTACCTATTCTCGCACTTTGATTGCATATGACAACCAAAGAGAGTGCACCTAGGTATATAATGGCCAACTATCGATCGTCAATCGTTATATGACCGACAGGCATGGGTTGATTGTTACGCGATCCGTATATACGTTCCGACCGTAATCTCGGGTTGCTATTTCGGATTGTGGAACCCCTTGAGCTATGTTAAATTTTATAGTGTAGGGTTTAGGGCCTTAGCCACTTTTTGGTTTTGGAAGCTCTCTACTATGATCGTAGAGCGTCATCAAGCTGATAACTAATTTATTGGACCGTAGAGTGTTGTCAAGCTAATAACCAATTTATTGGTTTTGTTACTCTACACTTAGCCTCTTAGGTTGTGTCGAATGTAGAGCATAGGGTCTAGGGGTTTAGGGACTTAACCAATGTTTGTTTTTGAAGGCTCTCCACTAGGGTCATAGAGAGCTGTCTAGCTGATAACCAATTTATTAATTTTGTTACTCCTTGCCTAGCCCATTGGGCTGTGTCGAATGTAGAGCTCAGGGTCTTGGGATTTAGTGTCTTAACCAATTTTTGGTTTTGAAAGCTCTTCACTAGGACCGTAGAACGCTATCTAGGTATTGTGAGGGGTATAAAGCCACACATTGACGTATAAATTGCCTGGATTTAGGAGCTTAATAGGGCATCGGGACGCAATAGGGCATTGGGACATCCCAGCTAGGCTTGTCCTTCCTTAGTTTCACGGGGTGCATTTCTTCTTAGCACAGAAAAGGATATTGTGTGACAGTAGTCTACTCCGCTAGACTACCTTTCGCCTTTTTCCGATCTTTTCGAGACGAAAGAAATTTTAATTACAAATAATAGAAAGTTCGAAACACAATTAAAAGAAACTCGTTCATTGATTATTAAAAGCAAGAAATTACAATTGACGAAAGCAGGAAATTACAATTGGCTAGTGTAGGGAGTATTTTCACGGATCGCATGTTTAGCTCCCGAGGTACTATGCCTCAAGGCTGCCTTCCCCTCATTCTGAGGCCGGCAAACTCGAACAACTGGCACACACGCACGCTATAAGTAGGATGTTAGGGAGAATACCTGCATAAGATCACATCATTAGTGCACTATTTGGTAAAATAGGCCTCACACCTAGTTGTTAGCGTGCTTGTCGTACCGAATTGGGAGATAAGCATTCTCACTGCGTGACATTCTCCCCCATTCAAATTCGCTTACGTCCTCATAATGAGAAGTGAGTTTCCTATCAACACACATTCGTCACATTGCAAGAATAACAATGGCACTACCTCTACATGGACGGGCATTCACACCCACAGTAACTCGTATTTACCACCTCCAACACCAACCTTCACCCTATGCCACTCTGAGCATTAGTTCCTCAGATGGACGGCCTCCAAACCACATTGCCTCAATGCATGTCGAATAAAATACACAATCTTCATCATTGTGCTCTGCAATGTGTGCTCCTCAAAACTCCTTGAAAGGCACATAGGCAATTGCGCAATGCTGCCCTTTTCATCCGTTTCCCTACAGTTTCCTTCATCGTGTTCCTCCAACTTGCTAACACAATCCGTGGCCCAAAATCTTTTCTTCGCAAGAACACATGACATTGTCCCATAACAACACCACATGCTCAGCGGTCCCGTTCTGATACCAACTTTCACGGATCGCAGGTTTGGCTCCCGAGTTACTACGCCTCAAGGTTGCCTTCCCCTTATTCTGGCACACATGCATGATATGAGTAGGATGTTAGGGAGAATATCTGTATATGATCACATCATTAGTGCACTCCTTGGTAAATAGGCCTCACGTCTAGTTGTTAGCGTGTTTGCCGTGTCGAATAGAGAGATAAGCATTCTCATTGCATGACACTTAGTGTCATTATCATTTGATGCCATCTAGGCTTTTTATTGAATAACATTAATAATTACAATAGGGCATACCTATAGTAGACATTACATTAGGGAAATTATTAAATCAACATATCTACTGTATATAGAAGAAACATGACTTATCTTTCTGCTAAGCAACCTATTGAGAGTATTTTTTGAAATGCTCTGAATTCCATGTCTTTCCTAGTGGTTTTCCCTTCATGTCTTTCAGAGTGTTGGCTTTTTTTCCAAGGTTGCGAATGATATCATATAGTCCTTCCCAATTTAACCCGAGCTTAGGTAAAGGATGCCTTGCTGCTACTGCATCCCTAAGCACAATATCTCATAGCTGAAAAACTATTGGTCTTACCTTGCGATTGAAATACTCAAGGGCCTTTCACTTGTAAGCAGCCATCTTTATGGTTTCCCTACCTCTCACCTCATTGAGCAGGTCGAGTTCTGTGCTAGTTGCTACAATGTTGAGCTGCTTGACTTTTATTTTTCCAGTCTCACTTAGGATTTTGACAGGAACAACCATTTTCATCTCGAAAGACAATTTGAAAGGTATTTCGCGAGTCTATTCCCGTGGGATTGTGTGTTATGCCCATCGCACATTAGGTAATTCGTCTGCCCAGGGCCCATTATCTTTATCCAACCTTGTCTTCAAATCCCACAATATGGTCCAATTCGTCACTTCATCTTGCCCATTCGACTGAGGGTGGGCAACTGAAGTTTGTCTATGGTCCACTTGCACAGAAAGCTCTAAAACTGTGATTGTAAAATTGCCTATCATTATTTGTAATGATTACTCTAAGTATGCCAAACCTACATATAACATTCTAAAATACAAAGCCTTACAACTTAACGATCGTGATGGTGGCCAACGGTTCTACCTCCACCCCCTTAGTAAAGTAGTCGAGACGACTAGTAAGAGCTTTATTTGTCTCTTGGCCACGGGCAAGGGCCTCAATATATCCATGCCCTCATTGAATGAAAGGACACACCCAAAAGATAGCTATATGTTGCTCGACTAGAACATAAATCTAGTTTCCATGGCATTGACATGTTCACATTTTCTCAACAATTTCTTAGCATCTTTTTTCATGGTAGGCTAGTAGTATCCCTATTGTAGATCTTTGAATGCAAGGATAGTCATCCCTTGATGGTTGCCACAAATTCCCGTATGCACTTCAAATAGCAACTCTCATGCGTCTATCGGTAGTAAACACTTCAAATATGACATGGTGAAACCTTGCTTGTAGAGTTGTTCATCGATGATGGTGAATGAAACTACTCGAACCCGTAACCTTCTTCTCTCGAGACCATCTTCCGACACCTTGTCTTCTGTAAGATATTCAACTAACGAGTCTATCCAACTTTTTTCATACTCTTTGTTTACAAAGTTAATCATATATTGAACACTAGACTGCCGCAAGACTTGCACGTTTGCTATGCGAGGCAAATTCTTCGGATTAGCAGATGCAAGCTTGGCCAATGCGTCTACTAGCTCATTGTCTTTCCGGGAGACCTTAGTTATCTTTAAACTTGTAAATCATCTTTGCAAGTCTTTTACTCTCATCAGATACGCTGTCATCTTTATGTCCCTTGGTTTGAATTCCATTATCACCTACCTAAATATCAACTGAGAATCACTGCAAATCTCAACCAACAATACCCCAGTCTGGCTTCTAAGCCTAAGCCCATGATTACTACTTCATACTCAGCATCTTTATTTGTACTTGGGAATTTGAAGGGTAATGAGTATTCCAACTCTTCAAAATTCGGTCTTATCATTATGATTCTTGTTTCGGATTCTTCACTGTTTGAGGACCCATCTATAATAAATTTCCAATCCGTCTTCTGTCTTGCTGGTTGCTCAGGTAGGATGGTAAGCTTGGTGATAAAGTCTGCTAGAGCCTGAGTCTTAATAGCTCTTCTTGGCTTGAATTCAATGTCAAACTCACTTAACACGATCGCCCATTTCAACAATTCTTAGGAGTTTCTGGTCGATGTGAGATTGGAAGTATGGCCTCAATTTTCTGACCGCAATGATCAATGCAAACACCAGTTGCTCGACCAAGCTATATCTTGTCTGTGAGCCTTTTAGCACTTGACTTACATAGTAGACTGGCTTCTGTGCCCTTGAGAATTCCTTCACAAATACTGTACTGACTGCCATGGTGAAACTGCCAAGTAGAGACATAACACGTCCCTAGGACACGGACTAGTCAAAATTGGTGGTTGTAGTGACTGCTTTAAGGACACAAGTGACTCATCACATGCCCAATCCACTTAAAATTGGTTGAGCCCCCTATGGCCTTAGAAAATGGTAACATTTATTTGCTGCTCGACACATGAAGCGATTAAGTACTTCTACTCGTCCCGTTAGCCTTTGGAAATCCTTCTTACTGGTAAGGCTTTTCATCTTTAGAATCGTCTGAATATTATCTGGGTTTACTTCAATACCCCTTTACGTGATCATGAAAACTAGAAACTTCCCACCGGTAGTATCGAAAACATATTTCTCTGGGTTGAACTTCAACCTATTTTGTGGGGCGACATCACACTTTCTGTAAGCAAGACATGTGGTTGTTAGCCTAGCACTTTTGACCACCATGTCATCGACATAGGCCTCTATAACATATCCAATCAATTCATGGAATACTCTAGTCACAATCATGTGATAAGTTACCCTGGCATTTTTAAGATCAAACAAGATGGCCGTATATCAATACGTCCCAAAGTTAGTGATAAAGGACGTCTTCTCTTAATTAGACTCGACCATAGAAATGAGGTGATACCTAAAAAATACGTCTAGAAAATTGAGTCTTTTATGACACAATGTGGCGTCTACCAGGTGGCCTATCTGGGGAAGTGATATGAGTCTTTTGGACACACCTTGTTCAACTTGGTGTAGTCTACACACCCATGTCATTTTCCATTTGATTTGTTTACAAGCACGATATTTGCCAACCACTCGGGGTATTGTACTTCCTGAATGAAATCCACCTGCAATAATTTCTCAACCTTCAATTTCGTCGCGTTTGACTTTTCGGGGCAAAGTTTCTTTTCTTTTGCTTCACTGGTTTAGCTCCAATAGAATACCAAAACAATGTTGGGGGACTGTAGGGCTAATCTCTGAGATGTCGCCTAGACTCCATACGAAAACATCCAAGTTATAGCCAGATAATAAGGGCGCTTTGCGCATTTATTTAGGCCACAAAATATGGACTATTATTGAGAGATATATTAAAATATGACTTAATTTGATATAATTTGCATTTGTAAGACTACATTGATGGATGAAATGAAAAGTGTGCGAAAACGTGTGAAAAATGACCAAAAGGGAAGAGAATGAAAGTTGAGGGACTAAAATGAAATTATTTAATAGCTGACCCAAATGGCGAATCGAGCATGGAACTACGCTAAGTAATATATTGTGTATATGATGGCAAGGAGAAAGAGGAAGCAAGACCAAAATTTCATAAAGTAAAACGTGGGGACCAGAATGCACTAAATTGAAAATAGTTCTTCTATATGATCACATAATAGAAACACCGTTTGATCATCCAGGCATTTACAGGGAATGCAGTGGACTAATTTATTTGTTCTATGAGATCACATGGAATATAACCATGTGATCACATGGTTCGTTTTCGGCACTGAATTTTCTGTTTCCTTCTTCGAATAGATCTCTTATGGAAAGGTATCTTGACACCCTATTTAACTCAAAACTCATCCAAAAACTAGGATAACGCATTCTTTGAGAGAAAAACACATTGGATATCTAACAAGAAGGCGAGAACAAGTATTTTCATTTTAATCTTCAAGATTTAATTCAAGTTTTTTGTGGTTTTTTTTTTTATTATTATTCTTTTATTTTATCCATGTTAGACTAGACTTTTTGTGTACTAGGTGAATGATGAACCTCGCATTGTGATCTTTTAATTTCTAGTTTGAAATTTCATATTTAAACACGTTTGATGGATGTTGAATGATTTATATACACTTTCTTGCCTCCACGATTATAGTGCACGATAATTGTGTGAATTTGGATGGTTTATTTTATACAATCGAAAGAAGGGAAATAAACTCAACAATGTATAAATTATCGTAGGGTTCATAGGGATAGAAATATACCGCTATACTTTATGTGAATCTCTAAGTATTTACAAAACGCCATGCATTCTTGTATATTGCATTTTTCATAGAAATATAGTCAAATGGTATGCTAGAATATGTTCAATTTTACTCGAAAGAGATTGTTGGATAAGGTAGAAACGTTGATTTTTCAACCAATTCATCGTGTTATTAAATTGTGAAATATGGGTTAAAAGGGAACTCTGCTTGGTGATTCGAGATTCTAGTGCGCTTTTTCATATATTAATTTCATTCAAATCTTTTGCATTGAAACGTCATTTTTGCATTCAAGTCATAATTTTAGTTTAATTTGCATGCTAGTCTTAGTTTAATCATAAAAACTGAAAAATTCGTCTCAAATTTAATAGACTCAGTTAAGGTCGCGATAATAAAAATCAAGTTAAATCAATCCTCGTGGGAACGATACTCGAAATTCTGGAATTTTCACTTTATTACTTGTCAACGAACCGTGCACTTGCGGTAAATTAAATCCAAAATATATTTTCGTGAACAAATTTTTGGCACCGCTGCTGGGGATTGAGTATTAATTTGATTTTTGTTATTTAGACACTAATTCGAACTTGTTTTTCCTTTTAGTTTTTATTTTATTTTCTATTAAGTTCAATTACTTAGGCTGAGCTAAGTGCTACTATTTTTTTTCGCTTCTTCAAGTCTTGCATGCGAAGATCAGTTGGCGGTGAACTACTTCCAGCTGATTTGAAAATTGAACGAACTTTTCATCAAAAATAGAGGATAGCGAGGGTAGCGCATCAGGAAAATCAAGAACATTTACAAATGGCTGATCAACAATTGGAACCGATTGTAGAACTTGCAACTCCAGCCATTATTGAAGCACAATATGATGGAAATGCTTTGCTTGGGGATTTTTTGTCACCGTTTATCATTCAAAGCCAATCCAACATCGTCTAACCCACATTCGAACAACCGAACTTTCAACTGAAAAAAATGTCATCCAACTCTTTCAAAATGGACATCAATTCTACAGGACATCCAACGAGAATCCACATACATATGTATCCCATTTTCTGGATAAGTGTCAACATTTCAAATACCAAGGGATATCAGAAGATACAATTAGACTGAGGTTGTTCCCAC
>CAIGRB010099621.1:0-51294 GCA_903798255.1 Fraxinus quadrangulata
ATTATATAATTTTTAGGTCATAAATAACAAAATGATTGGTCACGAATTATATTTTTAGTCACAAATTACCGACTTTTAAGGTCACGGATTATATTTTTAGTCACAAAACCAAATAGTTGGTCACATACACCAAAACACCCCACCCACATCACAATCCACCACCAATACTTGGTCACAGATCAACCAAATAGTGGTCATAAACTCTATCCCACCGCCGCCATAGTCACAATACAGTCGCCAACAAAGTCGCCACCACTACATCCAATACACTGCCAACAAAAACATCATAACCACCCTGCCATCGCCATCACCAGTCACCGCCGTCGCCATCTTTGCAGCAAACCATCACAGCCACAAGCAATGACCACCGCCAGAAACCCCCACCCAACACACCCAACAATATACCACTCCACTAACTCACCAAAATAGTCATCAGATCTGCCATAGCCACCAGCTCATCTACCGCCACAACCCCACCAACGACCATTGTCCCCGCCACATCGCACCAACACAATCGGCTTCTACGCACACAGAATCACACAAATCAGTGTTATCGTCTTCCACACACATAGAATCACACAAATTAGCGTCGCCGCAGCGCCATCCGGTGACACAGTCGCCGTTGTGAGCGCAGACACCGATTCTCACAGCGGCGCTCAAATCGACGTTGTGTAACATAGCGCCGCCGAACAGAACGTAGAGCACCAAACAAAGCACGACGCTCACATCTTCCGGTGGTGATGCCTCTGCTTATCTTGCAAGGGGACGGACGGACGAATGGTGTTTACATAGAAGGACGGTGTCTAGAGAGAGAGGGAGAGATATATGGGTAAGACCGTGAGAGACGATTGGAAGAAAATTAGGTTTTCATTTGGGTTTTAATTATTAGTCTACTTAAAACCTGATTTTTGATTAAATAAACTTCAAATCTGATTTTTGAATTTGAAAACTTAAATGTCTGGTTTTATGTAATTTTCTCTTGGCCTAATTGCAATGGCCCAAAACAGTTGCCTTCAGCCCTCGAGAAGAAATGGCCCAAATAGCAGTAGCTCGCCTAATGGTTTCAGTTCACATTTTAAGAGACCCACAACATGGCTCAAAAAATGTGTGACTTGGCCCAAAAAAGGGACACCATCATCTTCCCAAAACCCTAGCCGCTCCACTTTGTCACCATGCCAGTGGAAAAGAGGAACCGACCGAAACCACCAAAAAAATCGTGATGTCATTGTAGCATTGTGTGCGGATGATGTTGTCGAAACCCACAACAGCTACACGCTCGTGGTGTCGCCACCACCTGTTCAACCGCGACGATGGCTCACAAAGGTTATGTCGCCACATGCTGAACATGGTGACAATACCCAGCTGCTGTTGCACTTTGAAGAACCTCCACCGGCGATCGTCCCTCATTATTGGTTGTATTCAAAAGTCAGCCCAAATTGCATCCTAGGTCCTCCAATTTGTAAAGACGGCGAAGATTGTTCCTTCATTACAAATTTCAGTAACAATAATTGCAAAAATTAATCATAATAATATTGCAACAAAGTATTGAAATCAAAAGGGGAAATTATGAAATCATAATCCACCCCTATTTTACAAGTCTCGATAAAAAAAATACTTATTCACTGCCAAAAAGGAATCTAAGGCCATAAATCGTTCAAAAATCAAGCATTATGCATTCAATAACAAAATAAATCACATAATTCTAAAACCAACATTTACCAACACATACATAAAGTAACAAAGTTATTTAATTCTTAATACACAAAATAATACGAGAATTTAGACTCTGATGCCAATCGTAGGGAAAATGGAAATTAACATCACAAAAATTAATGTCTTGTAGTGAGAAACATCCCAAGTGTAAGAATACAATATGTTTTCTAAACAAAAACACATAGGTATTTTAGAAATTATCCTTATAGCATGCTTTACAGAAATTCATTTTTATTGTTTCTCTTGATTCCACTTTCAAACTCTATGATCTTCTCTAATGATCCTGAAGAACTCAAAATGCTATAGACACCTTGTGGATCACAATAATAAAATCATGTAACTGAACCTTGATACATGTGTGTGATATAATTTGGATATGAATATATTACATAAATAGAAAGGAACTTTTCCTTTTCTTTTATTTCAAATTATTCTCTTTTCATAGCATACGTGACTGCCACATGTTCAGTGCCACATGTTCAGTATACATGATTGCTCAGTTGGCACATCTTTGTCCAGTTGAATTTAATTAATTACACTGGAGTCTACGTAAAATTATAACTCCTATAATTTATCACAATTCTTATTTTGGAGTCGTCGAGGGGACCTAACCGACCCAATTATACTAAGTTTTAATCAATTAATCTTGAGCCTATCAACTATTGATCGATTGAGATCATTATTAATCATGTTCTATTCTACTAAAAGAACGAGATTATGTTTTTGGCCTAATTGAAATTACGGAAGTTTTATACTCAATAATTATGTCTTTTGATTTACCATTCTTATGTATAATCTCCATTGACCATATCGATTATTCGGAACAATGTTAAAATAACAAAAATGTCCTTTTCGAGATACAGACTATAATCAAATTTCAATTTCTATCTTACAGTTCCATATGCTCACACTATAATAATAATTCAACAATCAATCTCAAATAACTGAACTCAAATTCAATTGTTCACTAGAAAATCCTTTAATGTCGTGATCGTGCCTAATAAATAGGTACGGATTGCGTTATTTTATTTTAATTTTCAAGACATCGAGATTTTGACCAATATTTTGATCTCACACATTGATACGTCGAAGAATTTCAAGTTGGTAATCGAAGTTCATTGCCCGCTCAAAATTAATGTCCTATATACTTTAGTCAAATGAAATTAAATTTATGTGATTAATGTCATAAATTAAATTTTATGTGATCAAGTCCAATACATTCAAAATCTAATCCCAATCTTATTACAAAAATTAAAGATGCACTTTGACAAAATTGAGACGATCTTATCAAATATAAAGTGTTCGTGTCTATTTACCAATCGTGTAATATAAAATTTAGATCGAATTATAAATCAAATATTTCGGTGTTTAACAACTTAAACACTCGATTTATAATATCAAAATGATCTATAAACCAATGCAAGGTCAAAGTAACACAAAAAATTATCGCAATACAAGTTTTTTTTTTAATTTCAAAATATCGTGAATTCAAATAAATTTAATCGACATGCAAACACTATCCAACCCAAACATCATTTTAATCTACATATTTTGTATGATTTACAAATTTTATTTAATTTTTATCCACACATTTCATAAGATTCATAACTTAAAATCATTTTTTTTTATCAAACATACACTTTAAATAATAGATAAAATTCGGCATTTCCCAAACCCGTATGATAGATCCTTAGTTGATGAAGTAGAAACATATGCTCAACTTCGTAATAAATTTTATAAATGATTGAAGAAACGCCTCGTAACTCTCCTATAATTTCATCCATTTTCAAATTATTTTTCATTTTCCATATGTATAGATAGTCATATGATTATAGTGCCATAAAATTGAATATTTTATATTTAGGATAATTAGTATATAAGGTCCCTACATTTCACTATTATTGTGAAAAAAATCCTCCCCCTTCTATTTTTTTTTTTTTTCACCCTAAATTACACATTTGATTGTGTAAAATATCATTTTCATCCAATTTTTCAATAAAACAACTGTAAAATAATAAATATACCCTTCTATTTAAATAAAATGAAAAGAAAAAAAATTAAGAACAATTGCAACCATAGTCCTTAACTTTAAAAAAAATTCAAACGAGTTCCAAATAAATTATTTAAAATAGAAATTTAAAAAAAAAAAAATTATCTTTCTCCTTCTTCCCCTCCACCACTACCACTACCAACTTTTTTGGGGAATTGGATGGGGGAAAAATCATGCAATGACAATCAAAAATTTCAAAGATAGAGCATTATCCTCGGAGAAAAACAATCTTTGGCGTCAGAAATTCGGAGCTTCGGAGAGGCAAAGTAGTGATTAGGACATAGTTTGGAAAATCAGAAGACTAATGGTGCGTTTGATTGCCATATTTTCCATGAAAATTGAAAAATATGTTTCTTCACCCAAATTCATACTTTTGTATTGTTTTATTGGTATTTTTTTTTTCATGGAAAATATTTTCCTACTTTTGGTCACGTGGCCATATTTTCCTCAAAATCAAGGAAAATATTTTCTTTAAGGGAAGTATGATTTTATTTTTTAGGGAATTCACTCTCTCTTTCTCTTTCTTATCTATCCTCTCTCTCTCATCTACCCACTAATAAAAAATGGACAAATATAATATTTTCTAGGTTGAAAACTAAATCAATCAAATACATTTAATTAATAATTTACATATAAATAAGTTCTAGGCAATTCAATTCTTTCCATGCAAATTCCATACTCGCAATCAAACGCACCCTAAAAGTACATCATGCAAGAATTCCCAAACTTCAGCAATGCAAGAAAGGCAATTTTACCGTAAAGATTTTATAATTCAACTTGGGAACAAGTAAATACATAACCCACATTTCTTCTACTTCAAATTATACACCGACACATTGCTTTTATGGCTTCTACTAGCTAGCACCCGAATTATTATGCCAAAGTAAAATTGAAGGCAGTGGCTTGGCAAGAAAAATGTGACCGACTAGAAACATAACCTGAATACTTACTACATTTTCATTAGTTAGATGATAATCAATACACAGAAGGGCTCCGAATTTCCGACGCCGAAGATTGTTTTTCTTCAGGGATAATGCTCCACCATTGAAGTTTTTGTTCATTGCACAACTTGTTTCCCCATCCAATTCCCCAAAAAAATTGGTAGTGGTGTTGGTGGGGAAGGGGAAGGGGAAGGGGAAGGGGAAGGAGATTTTTTATAAAAAAAATTCTAAATTTTTTAATAAATTGTTTGGGACTCATTTGAACTTTTTTTAAAAATAATAATAAATTGGAACTATGATTGCAATTAGTTCTTTATTTTTCTTTTATTTAAATAGGAGGGTATATTCATCATTTTAAAACTTTTTATTGAGAAATTGAATGAAAATGATATTTTGTGCAATCAAATGTGTAATTAAGGATCATAATGCCAAAAAATGGAAGGTGAAACATTTTCTACAAAAATAATGAAAGGTAACGATATTATATGCTAATTACCCTTATATATATAATAAGAACGATAGATAATCATGTTAACTTGTCTAATTTTGACTTGAAATTTTTTTTAGAAAGTAGGAATTATTTTGAAAAGAGAGAGAGAGAATAGCGAATATAAGTAAATGGATTTGTTTATATTATAATAAGAACCAAAACTCTATGTTTATAGGGAATGATTAACGATACAGTGATAATAATTTCTAGGGTCACAAGGGTACAATTGTCATTTATTAATAAACTTACAATTTATAACATTCCTCATTGAATGACACATTACAAAATATTTGATTCGTTAAAATCTTGTTTGATAAAAATTCAATGAGACAAAAAAATCAAACGATGAAAAAAGAGTACAGTTATTTTGAAATATTAAAGATAAATACTGTCTCATTAAAACCTTGTTAGGAAAAATTCAGTGGGGCAAAATCTAAGCGAGGGAAAAAGAGTACAGCTACTCCTCCTGATATTAATCACTGAAAATCTTCGAGTCGACGCATTCTAATCTCGTGACCTAATTTCTTGAATGTAGATGTTTGCGATGCTCTCGTAAATAAATCAATCACATTGTTACTTGAGCGAATTTATTGCATAACGCCGCCGCCATTCTTCTGAAACTTATGTGTATGAAATTTTTTTAGAGAAATATGATTCGTCGTGTCACATTTGATATAGCATCATTTGTGTTGTGCAATACAAGTAGCATTATCTACATGCAAAATTGTTGTAGTATCTTTTGTTGAAATTAATTCGCATGATACTTGGATATGATAGGTCATGTTCCTCAACCATACACATTCTCGACCTGCTTCATGGATTGCAATAATTTCTGAATAATTTGAGGATGTTGCTGTCAATGATTATTTCACAGATCTCTGTGATATAGTTGTTTCTTCACGTGTAAACACATATCTTGTTTGTGATTTAGTTTTATGTGGGTTAGAGAGATAACATACATTTGCATATCCCACTAAAGTAGATCCCGACTTTTGAGAATACGAAAAATATTTTTAACACTATTCCAATATCTTTGAGTTGGTGTAGAGCTATATCTTGCAAGGAGATTTATAGAAAAAATTATATCAGGTTGAGTGCAGTTTATAAGATAAGTTAATGCTCCAATTACACTAAAATATGGTATTTTAGGACTAAAAACCTTTTCTCCATCTTCAAGTGGACGAAATAGACATTTTTTTCATATCAAGTGATCAAATAACAATAGATGATGTCAATGGATGTGCATTATCCAAATAAAGGTGTTCTAAGACTTTTTGTGTATACGTAGTTTGATGAACAAATAGTCCTTTTGTGAAATGTTCAATATATAACCCGAGATAAAATTTGATTTTTCTCAAATCTTTCATCTCAAATTCATTTTTCAAATAATCTGCAGTTTTGTTAAACTCTTCAAAAGTCCCAATTTAAATTTAAATCATCAACATAAACGCCACAATTACAAATCCAATATTTGTTTTCTTTATGTAAACACATGGGCAAACATCGTCATTTTTATAACCCTCTTTCAACAAATATTCTCCAAGGCGATTACACAACATATATTTGGATTGTTTTAATTCATATAATGGTCTTTGCAATTTACTTAAGAACATGGTCCTTGGGCACGTTTCATTTGTTCGTGGCACTTTAAGTTCTTCAAAGACTTTTATATATATGTCACTGTCAAGTTAACCATACAAATGCATATATCGAGGCTTCGTGACACAATCAAAATAATTAAGAATCTAAAAATATGGTGTCCATTACGAGATAATATGTTTCCCTATAATCAATTTCTGATCTTTGTGAGAAACCTTGAGCTACGAGTTGGGCTTTGTTTCTTGTAATTTCATTATTTTCATTTCTATTTTGTAAAAAAAAAAAAACTCATCTGTATCCAACAGGAATTACATTTTCAGGTATTCGAACTACCAAGTTCAAACACTTTCCGTTTCTTTAAGGAATTCAGTTCCGCCTGTAGGTTTCTTTTCATTTTGGTTTCTATGTTGACATCTTTAATAGACTATAATTTAGAATCCTCTTTTTTTATAATATCAAGAGCCACGTTAAAGACGAAAATATTTTCTATAACGACATTATTTCGTTCCTATATCACATATAATTTATTGAAATCTCATTATTTTCGGATATTTGTAGTTTTTAAGGAACCATATTTTCAATGTTTAATTGATTAATCTTTTTTAATGTTACTTTGAAGTTTTTGGTTGGTTTTTTCTTGTACCTTTCTTTTTGAGATACAGAGTCTTTTGAACCAACTGGTCGACCATACTTCTGGCGTATTTGAGATTCATTTGCTACAACATATTGTCCTTTAGGGACAACGATTCTTGCTGAAATACTTTCTACCGGTATATATGACTTTCTCATTTTTTTTTTTGTGTCATCAAATACATCAGGTAGTTGATTTACAACCTTTTGCAAATGAATAATTTTTTCAACATCTTGCTCACATTGATTGTTGCGGGGATCAAAGTGAAATAGAATCGTTTCATTCCAATAAATTTTACCTTATTTTTCATGATATAGTTTTTCCCCTCCCAAACTTGAGAAAGTCATTTCATCAAAATGATAATCTGAAAAACGTGCAGTAAATAAATCACCCCTTAAAAGTTTAAGAAACCTAATAATAGATGGTGAATCAAAACCCACATAAATTCCAAATCTTCGTTGAGGACTCATTTTAGTACGTTGTGGGGGGTGAAATAAGGACTTGGACAGTACAACCAAAAACTTGTATATAAGAAATATTAGGTTTATGACCAAATACCAATTGTAAAGGTGAATATTGATAATAGGTAGTTGGTCTGATACGAACCAATGATGCAGCATGTAATATAGCATGACCTCAAATAGAAGCTAAGAGTTTTATTTTCATAAGTTGTAGACGTTTAATAAATGACTCCGCTAAACCATTTTGTGTATGGACATGTGCAACCAAATGTTCAATAACAATCACAATTAACATACAATAATAATCGAATGCTTGTGATATAAATTTATCAGCATTGTCAAGACGAATTGTCTTGATTGAGTAATCGGGAAATTGGGCTCGTAATTTAATGATTTGAGTAAATAGTCTTGCAAAAGCTACATTTTTAGTGGAAAATAGGCAAATATGTGACCATCTGAAGAATCAATTAATATCATAAAATAACAAAATGGTCCGCATTGTGGTTATATTGGCCCACATATATCTCCATGAATTTTTTCTAAGAAAGTTAGAGATTCAATATTAACCTTTGTAGCTGAGGGTCTAATGACTAACTTGCCTTACAACAAACTACACATGGATAATCATTAGGTAAAAGAATATCCCACTTCGTTAAAGGATGTCCATGTGATTTGTTTATTATTCGATACATCATTATAGCTCCTAAATATCCCAATCGATGATGTCAAAATATAAAAAAATTTAGGTCAACAAACTTCTGGTTTGTGACAATATTTGATTTAACCATTTTTGTAAATGTATAATACATGCTAGATGAGAGTGCATGAATGTTTTTTTATTTGCTTCTATCTAAATACAAAAGAAATTATGCGAAGATATTCAACGTTATTTTCTTGCATCGTCTCAATGTGATATTAATTGCAGCGGATATTTTTAAAACTAATCAAATTTCTTCTGAATTTGCTTGAATAAGTGCATAGTCAATATATAATTTTGTATTATTTGGTAAAATAATATAAGCTCTTCCAGAGCCTTCAACGATATTCGATGCATGGGATATCATATTATCATTATTTTCTGCTAATATTAAGTTCAAAAAATATTTTTTATCTTGAAAAATACAATGTGTAGTTGCACAATCAATCAAATAAGTATTTTGACAATCCATCGTGAATCTATAAGAAAACAGATATATTTTTAAAAAACTTGAATTTAACTTTAAAAGGGTAAACATAATTCAATATTATAAAATTAACGATGCATAATAACATTTCAGATTTTTATTTTTTATTTTTTTTTGCAAAAAATAAGAACATAATTTAAATTGAATTTCTAAAGCGAAAGAAAATACTAGAAAGTAAACTAATCTATATATTCAATTACACCACCTACAATTCAATGGTCAATATTCTCATTTGGATTAGCAAAGAAATCAAAGATATCCAAATGAATCATATCAATTGGACCATTATATTCAGCAAAATNATAATCAGCAAAATTTGTCTTCACTTTTCCCTTTCCTTAGATTGATTTTTACTAGAGATCCACAAGATGTTTTATCGTAGGACAGGTATGTGCCAAATGCCCTTTCATTTCATATCTAAAACAACTTTCTTTTTACTCCTTTTTGAATGTGCTACTTTCGTTTACTTAGTGTCTTTTGACATTGTTGTCTTATTGCTGATAGCTTTGTTGATTATTTCGTCCATAATTTATTTTACGTTCATGTCCGCGTCCACGTTCACGTCTTTATATTGCATTTACATCACGTAATGCAATACCATTTGCTTCAAGCAATGGTACGAAACCAGTTGGATGTAACCCATGATTTTTCATCCGCAGTTCATTATTTTGTTTAGCCACAACATGCAAGATATGAGCTATGAGTACTTTTTGAAACCACACTCACAATATTGCTCTGCAGGAGCACGTTCAAGACTTGAAAGGTGGAAAAAGTTTTCTCCAACATATTTTCATTAGTGATTTTTTCTTCACAATGTCAATTTTGAACATATTCCGAACAATTCAGAATTTCACTTACTAATAGTTTTAAAATCTTGCAAACAAAGGTGCATCCACTCGTAGCGTGCTTTGGTGAGTACTACAGTCATCTGATGATCAAAATCTTTCATTTAATTTTTTTAAAGAACCTGCGGATCTTTCTCAGTGAGATATTCAATTTTCAATCTATCGTGAAGATGATGATGAAGGAAGATGAGTGTTTTTGCATGATTCTACACGGATTATTTGTTTCCTTATTTTATTGTCTCTCCTAGACCTTTTGAGACAAGATGGATATCAGCATCGAGTACTCATGGCAGATAGTTTTTGCCAGATATGTCAAGTGTAACAAACTCAGATTTTGTGATGTTTGCTATTTGATCAACTACACTTTAAAGCAAACAAGAATACAATTAGTTTCGAATAATATGATTAAATATCACATAATAGTAACATCATGTAGACAATATTAATATCACATAAGTTACGTATTTTCATTCAGAGATAAACACTAATTTAAAATAATATATTTTCGAAATATGTGCTACTTCGAAAGCATGTTGTATTTTACTTTTGCTTATTCAAAAACAATATATTAATATTCTTCTGAAATATTGAAAAATATAATTTATGCTTTTCAGGAGCAAGTAATAATCTTCTAAAATATTAGTCATAATATTGTGCTACTTCAGAAGTAACAGCATGATGGATTATCAATTTAATGTTTATAAAGAAACATCTAAAAATATTTAATCAATTTAAAGATATTAATTAACATACAGACAGAATATGATATAAAAATTAATTATGGAAAGAAAATCTCAATTATGCTTGACTTCTTGGGTGCACACAAAATAAATCTGTTATTTCTTAGGTATCATAATAGAATTCATTATGCTTGATGTAATGATTGCATGAATTAAATGCATGAACTAACTTAATGATTATAGGCAAACATAATTGATAATTTAGCCCATATTTGGCCCCATTAAAATTTTAATACATTTTTTCTCTTTTTTCTCTTCAATCACCAATTCTCCAATAAAATAATATTATATGTAAATAAAAAACTTTTCATTCTTTTTAATTACATATTTTTTTTCAAAAATTATTATTTCAAAATACATTATTTCCAAAAATGACATTATAATGGGTGGCAAACAATGGATTAATGCCTATAAAAAAATCACAGATGAACACAAATTGATGGTGGCGACAGCAGATAAAAAAAGAGAATTTAATGCTTTAAGAAATTCACATTAATAGGTGAACAAGAATTGATACGTGTTATCTGTACATGTATGTATAAAAAAATTCTAATGTTACAAAATTAATTTTGGTACATGTAATAGACGATTGTGTTTTAAAAAAATTACTAACTTTACTAAACTTTGAAGAATTAAACTTTCGAGCTGATAATGCGTTATGAAAAGAGAGGAAAAAAGAAGAGAGAATATAAGTCAACGGACTTGTGTGCATTATAATGAGAACCAATGCCCTATATTTATAAGAAATGATTAAGCATACAATTATAATAATTTATAGGGTTGCATGGGTACAATTGTCATTCACTAATAAATTTAACATTTACGACATGAATTTATATTGAAATCAAATGGAAATACAGGTTTTGGACCATGTTCTAGCTGGGTAGCTGGACTAGATTTTACAAGTTCAATGTTTGGAAGGTGTTTATAATTTATTTATAATCGATCAAAATATTTTTTCTTTACGTATTTCGTAAGACTCACTAGTACTACCTCATTTATCCATCACTCATCTCTACTTATTAAAAATTTAAATTGTTTATAAACAACTCCCAAACATTGCAGAATTTTCAACTCAACTAATTTACAAAAGTTTAAAGGGTTAAATCAATCAATGGCCATCCAACTTTATACTTAGTGTCACTACGATCAACTAATTTGATTTTGTTTCATCATGGCCACCTAATTTCATGTTTAGTGTCACTCAGGTCGTCCAATTTGATTTTATTTCACCATAGCTACCCAATTTCACATAACATTTCACCATGATCACCCAACTTCTTTTTACCATTTTATTAATTTTAATGGGGGTAAAACGACAACTTTGCATTATATATATAAAATAAATTTTAAAACAATTAAAATAAAAACTTATTTTAAAAAAAGGTTACCCAAAAAAATAAAATAGAATAGAATAGAATAAAAACATATTTTTTAAGAAAAAAATGTTACTTAAAAAACTAAAATAAAATAAAAATAAAAAGTTATTTTAAAAAAAGTTATTTAGAAAAATAAAATAAAATAAAGAATTGTTTTTAAAAAAATGTTATTTAGAAAAATAAAATAAAATAAAATAAAGACTTATTTTAAAATAAGCGTTAATAAAAAACACTTTATTATTATTTTTTTTCAAATTTTCTTATATATATGATAAAAAGTTACAGTTTTACCACTTTTAAAATTAGTGAAAATGCTGAAAAAAAAGTTGAGTGTGCATGGTGAAATGTTATATAAAATTGGGTGACCATATTGAAACATTATATAAAATTGAATAATCATGATGAAACTAAATATAAAGTTGCGTGACCGTAAAAAGAGTTTTCTACTATCAATCATGCTTCTTTTGTGTATTGGTCCCTCTAATTCATCTCTCCTTTTCGTGACTTGTTCCTCTTCTTTCGAGAGATTCTTTCCCATTGCTAAACCGGTCCCATATAAGACTAAATAAGTTCGTGGATTTTACCCAAATTTTAAAACTTGATTAACATAAATAACCCAAATTATTCATTTTTCATACCGCAAAAGTATATTTGCTGAAATTGCACTTCAATTCTTGAAATATACCTAATCGAAAATAAGCCCCAAACTTGCCAAAAACTGCAATTATCATTCTAAACCCTAGGGGTGGACAAAATGATCAAAACCAAATCAAATCGAGCGGTTCGATTCGATTCTCCAAAAAAATTAATGGTTCTAGTTCTTAGAACTGAGAACCATTTCGTTCTGATTCAATTTTAGTTTTAGAACCAAAAATCAAACTCAATATTTAAATTTTATATATATGGAGACTAACATTCACATGGAAACTAGCAATTATAGCTTGTCATCTATTGTCATGCTCAACTATCACCATCCCTTGAATTTTTGAAATTGAAACCTCAACCTTCTATTCTTCTTCATCAAATGTTCTTTCTTTTTTTCTCACTCAATAATAAAACTAGAACCAAACCAGAACCGAATGGTTCGGTTCCATATCTTAAAAAGAATCACTAGTTCATGGTTTGGTTCGGTTTTCTTGGAACCGAACCAAATGGAACCATGTCCATCCCTTCTAAATCCAAAAAAAATAAAAATAAAAAGTAAAAAATGAATAACTTCAAAATAACTTAATAATTGCATGCAAGTTTATGGTCCAAAATGAAAAAATTGCAATTATCATTCTAAACATAATAATAATAATAATAACTTCAAAATAACTTAATAATTGCGTGCAAGTTTATGGTTCAAAATTGCATATTGAGCCCAATTGATCACTTGGCAACCAATATCTATTTTCCCTTAGTTTTCCCTTACCAAATCATAATTTGAAACTAAATAATAATGCATATCGCGAATATTTTGGGGCATTATAATAGCAAACTAGACTCGGAAAAGAAGACATCAAATTCACAATGCACGATAAGACTTCGACTTCCTACGCGTTTATACTCAGCTGATGTACCTCTGAAAATCGCATTACTGCTATCTGTTTCAAAATAACCAATGGTCAAGGAAAATGATCCACAACAAATTTGAGAGATTCCAACATTGTCATGCAATTACTTGTAAAAGGTGAAACATTTACTTTGATGGACTGCGATATAGCAGATTACTCAGAATGGAAATTACCATATGCGAGCTTCCATTACATATTACTCAGATTACATTTGGGAAGAATTTAAAAATGAAATTTTAATTTATAAATATACAGAATGAGCGATGAATAAGTGGATATGTCAGATTCATGTAAAATTGAAAAATGATTAATATAAGTAACATGACCACAAAGTATTGTAAATCCAACATGCCAAGATAATATTTTTACAGGGCAAAAATTTTCATAATAATGCGCAACACGCGTTAACTGCGACTAGTCTAACCAAAAGAGAGAATTTGAGAAGTCAAAGAATAAAAAATAAATATTGAAAAAAAGAAGAAGAAATAAATTACAGAAAAACTGTATGGAAGGGCTTTAGACCCAGAATAAAAATTCAATGATTTTTTTTTTTAAAAAAAAAGGGATCAAAATTTGGAAGTGCTTACAAATTCCATGATTGGGTAGATGGAAAAAGTTTCTTGGCATTCGGCACTGTGTTAAATGGGTCGAGTTGAGTCACTAGAATTGCCCTTTGTCAGGCTCGGCTTGTCCCACTAGCTCGTCCCCTTAATTTTTTTATTTTTTTAAGTAAAAATTGCATTTTACTTACCAATTATGAGCTGACTTGCACATGAGCTAGTTCGCACGACTCAATAGCTAAAGTTTGATGCTCGACTCGTTTCTGGGCGAGCGGCATTTTTTTTAGTTATTTGCATTTCACTCTCAAATTACGAGTCGGCTTGTAGTGAGCTTGCTCACAAGTCTCGAGAGCTAATGTTTTATGCTCGGCTTGTTTTTGGGATCAGCGAGCTGAAGAACGATTCATCTCACTTGACGTCTGTAACCCTATGTAAGAAAGCAATAGGACAAAGAATTGAAAATTGTCTTGATTAATGCAAACTGAGAGCATTTTACAGAAAATTTGAATTAACGAAATAATTACCTTCAATTATGTGAACAAATATTCCAAACAAATTCAAGAGATCATTGAGTTTTGTACAAAATAATATTTTACAGAAAAACTAATTACCAACTGATGCTACCAAAAATCACACATGTTGATTTCCGAGCTTGACAACTAAGAATGAACACGAACGAGACCTTTCGATACTTGAAACAAAGGCGTCGAAGTGTGTCTTTATCGCCCCTCCGATACTAAAGTCAGAGAGAGAATTTACGAAAAAATATGTGCTAAAAATTATGTAAAATGTACCTTCATAATGAATTGGAGTGCTGTATTTATAGAGGTAGATAGTGCATTTCTGGTGGGATTATACTGTTGGAATCCCTAGGAATTCTACCATGATTAGAAGTTGCAACTTGATTGGATTTGTATCACCCATGTGTTTGGATAAAGATAGAACTCTGGTGGTAGAATCTTTTCAGGATGGGGTAACGTATTATCAGTAGGACTCTATTTCTTAGGGTTGGATAAGCATTGACATGAAGGAAAGTCCTAATAAATCAAGAATTGCATGGTACTAGGTTTGGCTATGATCTCGATGAAGACCTAAGGGGCGAGGATGAGCAAATCCTGAGGAGACATGACTGAGGAGATCACGACGGTCGTGGCCAAATTGATCTAGTACTCCTCGGGCTTAGTGCTCGAGCTCAACCTATATTGGGATTATCACTGACCCCCGTGCCTCCATGCTAGAGCCTTGTGCTCGAGATTTTGGGATGTGATGCATATTGCAACATAATAGGAACGATCAGCCTTTCGTGAGCATGATTAGCCTAGGCAGAAGGAATGGATGGTTCTGGGAGTAGATCTGATAGCTTTTAAAATGGGGATGATTAGCCTTCGAAATGGGACCGATCAGCCTTTGAAATGGGACTGACCAACCTTAAAAATGGAACTGATCAGTCTTCGAAATGGGACTCATCAACCTTTGAAATGAGGCTCGTCAGCCTTTGAAATGAGGCTGATTAGCCTTGAATAGGTCGTGCTTAAAGAACAACGAGTCAACTAAACACGTGTCAGTGTACCTATGGCTTCAATATTCGAGCCAATGATTACCATAGACTGGTGATCGCCATGTGGCATGGGATGGAAGGCTAGGCTTGAGAGACCCTTGACATTCTCAGAATCCTATAAATACCCCCTATCCCACCCCATTTGTCACCTTTCTCTTTTACAAACCTCCTCGGACAACCTTTTTATTTGTTTAAGGTAAGACCTCGAGACTCCTAGATAATTTTAAGTTTAGATCCTTATAAATGTCTTTAGATAGTTCGTCAGGGTCGAGTGCAACACCCGAGGATGCTGGTCATTCTATAATCCCCATGGTTGTTCATCTAGATACAAGGCCCGTCCTGAACTACCCTGACCTTAGAGGTTGATACAAAGAGCATGGGGTAATATCTATTTCGAGGGAGTTCGGGATTATACCGGGGTGTGATATTAGAACTCCTGGGCCAAGGATAGCATAGTTAGCGTTCGGGAATAGGAATTAGTGGTTTTTAAGGACACTTTGAAGGGAGGTTTAGATGGCCTCTTCATCCCTTCATTATTGAGTTCTTGGTCGAGTACTTCATGTGTCCTAGACAGCTCGTCCCCAACGCATGGATGATGATTATTTATTTTTTTAGAGCTTGTAGGTTTTTGTCCATAACTCTAGGCTCGACCTCCTTAGGATATGGTGTTCGAGCTGAAGTCCTTGCCGAGCTATAATTGCTTCATTTATTTGTCAACCAGATGTAGGTTTAAGATCCCTCAAGGGATGGAAGCAAAAATACTTTTTCATTCATCCTCAAGATCCCGATCACCCTTTTGGTCCTCAGTGAACTATCCCGGACACTGCTCAATTTAAAGGGGGACATGCCTATTTTGAAATTTTAGAAAGAGATAGGCAGAGTTTGGAAGATCTTGAGCCCTTATGTTATGACCTCGATGACATGCTTGTGGATGATATTCTCGACCTAGCGAATGTGAAATGTCTTAAGGGTACGACTTAACTTCTTTATTTTTTATTCATCATTGAATCCCGACCATTCCTCGAGCTAAATACTTGTCATTTTGCAGTACTTTCGATCCTCAAGCATTAAGATTAGCGGCAAAACAAAAATCTAATATCCTTTAGACCAGGGCCCAGGGTCAGAGAAGAAGAGACCTTGAGATCCTACACCAGAGGTTAGAAAAGGGCCAGGTAAGACATCAGGCCAACAATCTCGAGCACATGTGGTCGAGCCCTGCGCCAGGACCCCAGTAAGTGTTGCAAGGCCAACTGCGATGGTCGTTGATCTTGAGGACGACTTGACATCACAATATCCTAGGGATGCTGAGGGAGGAGAAAGTTGCACCCTCATTCCTGATCTCGTAGACAAATATCGAGATGTAGAGCTCGATGAGGGAGTGAGGACTCTTCAATTCCTGGGATTGAAGGTAAGTCTCGTTGTTACATTCGGGCATAAAGCCATGTTTATCGACCTTCTGATACTGAACTGCTCGTGCTTTGCAGGCTCTTAGCGTAGCCTGAGGAATGTCATTGAAGGGCGAGGTTGACACCAGAGAGATGATCGAGCTCAAAAGTGTCCTTGAAATCCGAACCTGAAGAGTAGCTGAGCTCAAGATTGAGCGTGGGCAGAACGTGAGCAAGATAATCGAGCTGGAATCGAGCCTACGAAAAGCTCGAGATGAGATTGGGGTGGTGAAGGATGAAGCTAGAGATACAAAGCTTGAACTCGAGCAAAAAACAAAAGAATTTAAATCCAGTTGGCTGACGCTCGAGTTGTAATAATAGAGGGCTTTAAGAAGTCTGAGGAGTTTGCTGTAATTAAGGGTGACTATGCACTGGGCTCCTACAATTATGCATTCATGCAAGCTCGAAAATATTTGAAGGCCAAACTTCTCGACGTTGTCCCCGATCAGCTGCAGCCGGTACTCGAAGTTATTGATATACTCGAGCTATCAGCTTCTGAAGAGACAATGATCGAGGGTGAAGCCGACGCTAGGGAGGAGGACATAGTGGACATGCCCTCGAGCAACGACCTAGACTAGGACTTCCTTCCCGATCATCTTTTGTGTTTTTTGAACAATGTACATTACATTGCCCGAGCAGGGCTTGAATATTTGTTTTGTTTTCTTTAAGTACAATGCTCGATCACGCTTGAGTATATTGTTCTGTTATTTTGTTATGAATGCTTCATGTTCGTCCAATAGTGATTATTTGTTCTCCAGCCATTTAAGAATGTTTATAATTTCGAGGAGATCGAGGCTTGCTAAAATATCGAGCAACTTTCAAAACAACAATACAAAAAACTTGAAGATTTTTAAAGCTCCTAAGCTCGAGCGTCTTTTAAAATAATGATATCAAGATAAACTCAAGGAGCTTAAAGCTCGAGCGACTTTTAAAACTATGATATCAAGTTCGAAACTCTGGGAGCTTAAAGCTCTTAAGCTCGAGTGACTTTTAAATATTGATATCAAGTTAGAAACTCGAGGGGCTTAAATTTCTTAAGCTCGAGCGACTTTTAAAATTATAATAAGAAGTTCGAAACTCGAGGAGCTTAAAGCTCTTAAGCTCAAGGAGTTTGCTGATTCGAACAATTTTTTATGTATATTCTCGAGCATTATAGTATCCCGAGGAACTTCGAGCCGCAACATTTTTGGCATAGTTGAGCTACAAGCTTGAGTCTTCAATATGGTGCTCGAGGAGTCTAAACGAAGCTATTTCGATGTTCTTGTACAGGCAAAGCTTGGGTGTGTTTGCTCGGTGGCAAGGCTTGGATGTGCTTGTGCGGGATAAGGCTTCCATCTACTTACTCGATGGCAAAGCTTTGTGGTGCTTGCTAAATGGCAAAGGTTTGAGGTGCTTGCACGTTGCAAGGGTTTGAGGTGCTTGTTCGAGGCGTGGCTTTGTGGTGCTTGCTCGATGGCAAGGCTTTGATGTGCTTACTCGAGGCAAGGCTTTGAGGTGCTTGCTTGGTGGCAAGGCTTGAAAGGCGTTTAAGATTAAGAATATTTTATTGGGATAAAATCCTGACTCTAACTATTCAAGAAAACTCATCATTCCTACATATCGAAAGTGGGCACGCATGCCTGACCACCTAAAAAGTACAAAGAAGCGGGGCATGCAAGCCCGACAAATCGAAAAATAAAAGAAAAATTACTAGGTGAAAGTAAAATAAACTACTTGTAATAAATCTTCAGATTATCAATGTTCTAAAGCCTAGAGAGTGGTCTTCCTGAGGTGTCTCTTAAGCTGTATGCTCATTTGCGGACATGTCTTATGACTTCAAAGGGTCCTTCCCAAATGGGTCCTTACTTGCTTGGGACATGCCCCGCTGCTTCGGCTCTTCTTAATACGAGATCTCCAACCCTGAACTTCCTGAATCTTACCCTGCTGTTGAAGTGTTTAGCTATTCTGTTCTGGTAAGATGCAACCCTTGTGGAGTCTTATTCTCTCACTTCTTCAAAAAGGTCAAGGTGCTATGTTGTGTGCTCATTGAACCTAGGCTAAGTCTCCCTAGGCTCGATAGTCTGGTCTCAATTGGAAGTGTAGCTTCTACCCCAAATGCCAACATGAAAGGGGTCTCCCTTATTGTGGTCTTGTGGGATGTTCTATATGTCCAAAGTATAGAGGGTAACTCCTTAAACCAAGCTCCTCTAGCTTCTCCGAGCCTCATTCTAAGATCATGTAAGATAATACAATTTGTAACCTCAGCTAGGCCGTTGTTTTGACGATGTGCAACCGATGTCAGGTGGTGGTCAATCCCCAAGTTGGTGCATAAGCTTCTGAATTGTAGGTTATCATTGTCTCCCGTTGTCAGTTATAAGGACCATGGGTATTCCGAATCTGCAAATGATGGACTTCCAAAAAACGACCTCAACTTGGGCTCCGAAATTATGGCCAGGGGCTCAACCTTGGTCCATTTAGTAAAATATTCCACTGCTACGACGACGGACTTCAATTGTCCTCGGGCGAGTGGAAAAGGACTGAGGATGTCCACGCCACATTGCTCGAATGTGGCCGCACAATGAATGGGGATGAGGTCCTTGGCCAGAGAATAGATGACGTTGCTGGACCTCTGACACTTGTCACATTTCTTAATGTAGTCCACAGTATCCATCTTCATGGTAGGCTAATAATATCTGTATCTTATAAGTTTAAAGGCTTGAGCCACACATACCTTTGTGGACTTCCGCTAAGGCTTGGGTCACTTCTGAAGGTTTGAGGTACCGAAAGTATGGAAGAGTGAAACTTCGGCGAAATAAAATTTCCCTAATAATGCAATACCTTGGTGCCCGAGCTCGAATGCTCCTTGCCATCCGAAGATCATCAAGCAAATTCCCGTTAGTTATAAAATCAATTATTGGGTCCATCCAACACGAATCATGCTAAATATCCATGGAGGGTACTTTATTTATGCTTGGCCCTGTTACAAATTTGACGTAAACTGTTCTATCAAGACCATCAATTCCCATGAAGATGAGTTTGGACAAGGCGTCGACCTTACAGTTGTCAGTTCAGGATATTTTCATAATTTCATAAATTTTGAATTGCCTTTGAAGATCATGAACTCTCAGACATTATAGACTCATCTTCTCATTTTTTTTTCTTTCAAATGTCCCCTCAATCTGGCCGACCACTAGTTGTGAATAGCTGAAAATTTTTATGTGTTCATGCTCAAAATTAACGGCAAGCTCTTGTGCAATTATAACTACTTCATACTATGCCTTATTGTTTGTAGCATCAAATTCAAATTGGAGTGCACATTGTATTTTTGCATGTCGTCTGGGCTGATGAATATGACTGATGCACCCGAGCCCAAGAGTTTGATTCTCCGTCTACAAATATCTCCTATGTGTCCATGGCATCAATGGTCGGGTTGTCACCGGGCCCCAAGGCCTTGGGGTGAGTTCTAGAAGTCGGCAAAGGCCTGTACTTTGATCGAGGGTCGAGGTTTGAACTCAATGTCAAATTCACCAAGTTCAATAGCCCACTTCAATAGCCTACTGGACACGTCGGGCTTCTGGAGTATATGTTTAAGTGGTTGATTAGTGAGTACGAAAATTGGATGAGATTGGAAATATTGTCGCAAATTCTGTGCTGCCACCACCAGGGCAAGATCTAGTTGTTCGGACAATGTATACTTAGTCTCTGTATCAAGTAATACCTTGCTTACGTAGCAAATTGGATGTTGAGCTTTGTTGACCTCTTTCACCAATATGCTACTTACCGCATTTTGAGAAACTGTCAACTACAAAAATAGAGTATCTCCAGGTTCTGGCCTCGTGAGAAATGGTGGTGTTGCCAATGTTTGCTTGAGCTCTTGGAATGCCTTCTCGCAATCCTCATTCAATTCAAAGTTATGATTTTCCCTGAGAGCTTTGAAAAATGAGAAGCATTTATCCGTTACGCGAGACATGAACCTGTTCAAGGCAGCAACCCGACCCGTCAATTTTTGCACCTCTTTCTTGTTCCTAGGGGTCTCCATGGACATCAGGGCATGTATTTTGTCTAGATTGGCTTCAATTCCCCTGTGCATGATCATGAAGCTCAAAAACTTACGTGAGGCTACCCCAAAGGCACACTTTGCTGGATTTAATTTCATGTTATATTCCCAAAGAATATAGAATACTTCCTCAAGATCTGCGATATGTTGCTACGCTCTCTTGCTCTTGACTATCATGTCATCCACTGATCCACATAGGCCTCAATATTTTTTCCAATCATCCTAGTAACGATTTTGTTCATAAGTCTTTGATAAGTTGCTCCTTTATTCTTCAATCCAAATAGCATAACCCTATAATAATATATAGCCAAGTCAACCATAAATGATGTTTTTTCCTGATCTTCCTTAGCCATGAGGATTTGATGACATCCAGAAAATGCATCGAAGAAGTTGTACAATTTGTGGCCTAGCGTGTTGTCCACGAGGTTATCAATCCGAGGAAGGGGATAGCTATCCATTGGGCATGCCTTGTTAAGATCTGTAAAGTCTATACACACTCTCCATTTATCGTTAGCCTTTTTGACGAGGACAATGTTGGCGAGCCAGTTGGGGTACTGAACTTCCCGAATAAATCGAGCATTGATCAACTTATGAATCGGCTTTGCTCCCGGATTAATATTGAGTTTGTGGTCCACTACGCTTGGGTCTGTCCCAGGCATGACCTCCACATTCCATGAGAATACATCAATATTGTAGGATAGGTAGCTTATAAGCACAACCATGAGGATGACATCAAGATCTCAACCAACAGTCACATTTTTACCCTGCTCGAGCTCGACCTCTACCAATTCTTACACTGGAGCAAGTCTTTCTCTAAGGTCGGGCTCAAGTTCAGATGATGAGATTTGCATGACGTTGGAGCTTATTCCCTGAACACTTGTAATATAGCACTGTCTAGCAACTAATTTATCTCCACGCACTACTCCCACACCATTACTCGTAGGGAACTTCATAGCAAGATGGAAAGTAGAAACAATAGCTCCGATCTTGTTGAATAATGGTCTTCCCAGAATGGCATTGTAAGCTATTGAAGCACGGACCACCTGGAGTGATGTGATTTCGGTTATCTGCTTTTGATTCGATCCCAATGTAAGGGAAAGATTGATGACTCCCTCCGAAATGATCGTACCGCCTCCAAATCGTTGAAGTGAGGTTTTAACGGCTTTGAGCTGTTCGAGCGAAATCCCAGAGTATGTTGGCTGCGCTTCCATTGTCAACCAAAATCCTCTTCACCTCAAAATTGACTACGATCGCTGATATGACCGAGGCATCATCGTGTGGATGTGATAAGCCCTCCAAATCCTGTGACCCGAATATGATTTCTTCCATGTCATCAGGAATTTGTCTTGAGCTCGAGGTGTACTGCCTAGCATACTACTTACGCCCATTGTTCCAGTCTCCTCCTAATGTTATACCCCCGACAATAACGTTTATGATTCCTGCCGTAGGCTTAATATTCCTTCTTTCTTCAAGACCTTCCCTCTTTCTTCAAGACCTTTTCTCTTGTATCGATCATTTCTCGGGAACTTGTCATGACTGACGTATGAATTTAGGAATCCTTTTTTTATTAGAGCCTTAATCCCTCGCTGAAGGCTTCGTAGTTCTCCGTTGTGTGCTCACGATCTTGATGATAATCACAATACTTGCTAGGGTTAATACCCTAAATAGTCACTGAACTTTGCCAAAAGTTCCTAGGAGGTCACCAAACTTAAAAAATACCCTACTTAATTATTGAACTTTGCAAAAAGTTCCTAGGGGATCACTAAACTTCAAAACTTCCCTAAATAATCACTGAACTTTGTCAAAATTTCCCTAAATAGTCACTCAACTTTGCAAAAATTTCCTAAAAGGTTACTGAACCATTGATGTATGGGATCCCAATTTACAAAGTTCGGTAATCTCCTAGGAAGTTTTGGCAAAGTTCAGTGACTATTTAGGAAAGTTTTGAAGTTCAGTGACTCCTTAGAAACGTTTTACAAAGTTCAATGACTACTTAAGGTGTTTTTTAAGTTCAGTGACCTCCTAGGAACTTTTGGCGAAGTTTGATGACTATTTAGGGTATTAACTCTACTTTCTACTATCTCAAATATCAGGAGGGGACTACATCCTTGATGGCCATTTAAGCTCCTTCATATCCTTAATCTCCATTGGAATGTTAGACCTTGAAGTGTTCAGTCGAGTGAGTGATGTCGGCTGTGTCTCCAGCCTCTGCTTGTTCCTGTAAGCTTCCGGACAAGGATTAAAATCGTGTTGTCTTTGGTGTTCGAGTTTCTCAGAGGTCGAATGAGGATTTTTCCTCGGGTTTAATGTTTCCTCTATATTAATATATTTTTCTGCTCAGGTAAGTAGGTCGGTCATGAATTTCGACGAATTTTTTGACAGAGACATCTTGAAGGCCTCGCACCTTATGGCATACGTGAGGGTAGATATTGTTGTTGTTATGTGAAGGTCGGGTATTTGAAGTCTTTCCTTATTGAACCTTGTCATAAAGTTACGCAGGGATTCATTCGATCCTTGCCTGAGCTGCGTGAGGGAAGTAGTTGTCTTCTTGATGCATTTGCTACTAGCAAAGAAGGCGAAAAACTTTTCAGCCAAGTTGGAGAATGAGGTAATTGAATTGGGCTCTAGTATAGAAAATCAATCACTGGCAGCGTTAGTCAAAGTTTGTGGAAAAGCTTTACATATCACGGGATCTGGTGCCACCTGTAGGTTTTCATGATGTCCATATACATTGAAATGGTTGGTAGGGTCAGTTGACCGATCATACTCATTCATGCGAAAGAGTTTGAACCTGTCTGGGAGCGGATAGGAAAACACGTCCGATGTAAAATGAGTGTTATAGGTGAATCTTGTCATCCCTTGGGTGCTCTTTTGCAGTCCAACAACGATTCCATCGTGTATGAACCTAACTAGTTCGCTTGAATCCATGATAACTAATCTCGAGGTCGAGGCCACTGGTGGTACGCCTGATGCCCCGGATCCACCATTGTCATGGCTTCGCGAGTATCCCGAGCTCGAGCATCAGTCATGAACCCTCCTGGTTGTCCTACTGTTGGTGCCGACGGATGCACCTGCACCGAATAAGCATCCATTTGGCTTAGTAATTGAGTTACCATTGCAACTTGTTAACGAATTTCTTCGAAGGCACCCGGGTAACCATATGTGATTGGGGATTTGGTACTATCGATGATTCTTCTTGATGAGCTGGGAGTTTCCCAAAGGTGGTGGGTCTGGTGCGGATGAACTTGCTGGAGGAAGATATGAACGTGTTTTGACCATGGCTTTTGGTAGCGTTTCCTACGAAGGGGCCAATGATGCTACCAAAAATCGCACATGTTGATTTTCGAGCTTAACGATTGAGAATAAGCATGAATGAGATCTTTCGGTACCTGAAACAAAGGCATCGATGTGTGTCATTTTCGCCCCTTCAATGCTTAAGTCATAGAAAGAATTTGCAAAAAAATATGTGTTGAAAGTTATGTAAAACGTACTTTGATAATGAATTGGAGTACTGTATTTATAGAGGTAGGTAATGCATTCCTTGTGGGATTACACTATTGGAATCCCTAGGAATTCTACTGTCATTAGAAGTTGTAACTTGATTGGTTTTGCATCACCCATGTGTTTGGATAAAGATAGAACTCTGGTGGTAGAATCCTTTTAGGATGAGGTAACGTATTATCAGCAGGACTCTATTTTTTAGGGTTGGATAAGCATTGACATGAAGGAGAGTCCTAATAAATCAAGAATTGCATAGTACAAGGTTTGGCCATGATTTTGAGGAAGACCTAGGGGACGAGGAAGAGCAAATCCCGAGGAGACATGACGGAGGATATCACGAGGGTTATGGCCAAATGATCCAGTACTCCTGGGGCTTAGTGCTCAAGCTCAACCCATATTGGGATTATCACCAACAAATTGGGAGCTTTTTTCGATCAGTGCAAAACTGGATTTGTAAGGTTCCGATTGAATAGATGGCGGTGGCAATGGTGGATTATAGATCTGGTTGCAAAAGTTATGTTTGGGTGTGAATGGTAAAGAAATGGTGGCGTGAGTTATGTATTGCGACGATGAAGGTGGCAATGAATGGCAGAGTCATGATGCGGAGGCAATCCAATTACTGCGGAGGGTGATCCTAGTGGTGAGTTTGGAATGGTCATCATGTTAGGATTTGAAAAATTGAAGGAGGAAGTAGAATTTTGTATTTAAAATGGTAAATAAATATTTTTTATATAAAAGTTTATATAAGGTATTTTTTGAAAAGGGTTATAAAGAAGTAGAGCATAATTGCCCCGTTTGGATTCCATTAAAATCAAACTTTGGGAAAAATATGTTTTAAAATAGTAATTTTTTGAAGAATGCATAGTTTGAAAATAAGGAAAATTTTTGAATTTATGTGTAATATTATTTCATGAAAAAATGTATTTTGAAAAAATGAAACCAAACAAGGACTTTAAATTTTTGAGAGGAAGGAGATATGTATAGTGTTCAACCACGAAAATAAATTAAAATTTAAATCAAAATTAATAATTAACTTTATAATTGCATCATTACCTCCATTATCAACCTCCACAAGAACTTTCTCCTATTTTGTTGAAGATAAGAATCTTTTAGAAGATTTCTTCGATACTTTCTCTTTCTTGGCTTTATTCTCATCTTTCGACCCTTTAGAGAAAATGCAGCCCATACTATTTAAGAGTTTCATTCCCTTGTTTATTAATCTGAGATTTTATACTCCTAAATGAAAAACTTAATTTATTTTAAATCATGCTACATGTACAATGTTTGTTGACAATGTTGATTGCCAACATCTTACTAAGAATCATAATATCCATTCATTTTAAAAATTTGTTTTCTACCTCACATGTTTGAGTTTTGACAACACATAATTGTCAAATATACAACGTTGATTGCCAACATCCTACTTAGAATCATCATATCCGTTTATTTTTTTTAAAATAATCTCTATCTCACATGTTTGAATTTTGACAACACATGGTTGTCAACTATATTTGACAACCATGATTGTACACTTAGTTTTATTCATTTATTTTGTCCTTTCGTGATTTATTCTCATCTTTCGATCCTTTAGAGAAGGGAAATGCTATTTGAACATAACCGTGTACATAGCCATTATGTACCCCCTTATATACATGGGTATGTTTATGTAGCATTTCCCTTTAGAGAAAATGCGGCTCATACCATTTACAATCATGTTATAAATACAGACAATTTTGATAGAAAATGTTTACCGACAACACTTGACATGCATTCATTGGAAGATGGGGGACAAAAAAAAAAAGATGAATCACATTTCGCCACTTCACCTTCGGTAACAAATCTGTCAAAAATGTCTCGTACTTGGGTGTTTTTTTCATACCATTTAAGAGTTTCATTCTCTTGTGCTTATTAATCTGAAATTTTATACTCCTAAATAAAAACCTAATTTGTTTTTCCCAAATACATTTTGCTGTGATCTTACTAGTATTCTTGGCACCCAAGAACCCTCCAATAAATCAAAAGATCCTTAAATTAGTAGCAATCCGATTCTATAACCCAATGTAGCATCCGAATCGTAACCCCCACAACATCAAATTCTTGATATCCGAAGTATACAAACTACAACAACAAAATATTGGAATTCATATTCGTCAATCAAACTTATTAAAAATATGATTTTTATCTAAACTAGACAGGAACAATGTAATTTATACAATTATTTTCTGAAGACACGATCTGTCTGTCCACTTGACACCTCAATGAGGCCACAACTAATATTAGCATAAAATCATGCATTGGCGCACAATACTTAAACAAAATTGAATATTAATTATAGGACAAAGTGATCAATCTCCTTCATGATCTTAGCTCGTAATTATTTTATTTAAAAGTTTAAACGGAAAAAAGATGAAGTACAAGTATATTTTATCGTCAGCATGCTGAATTTATTTTCTAATTAAATATTTAATGCATGTGTATCCCGTCTTCGTAGCCACAAATTATGGTGTCACACTTTGGTTAAGAGGGTGGAGGAATGGTCACACTCAATCTGTATAGACCTAGACAATCTGGATTTTGGACAATTTCAGAACTGTTTGTTGGGAATTTATCTGACAAAATGAAACAATTTTGGATGGACCACAGCATAGTTACAAACATTTTCTAGCAGATAATTAATGAAATGGCTAACGAACTTAATCTACAATTAGTAGAGAGGAAATCCCTAAATGGTGCTCTTTTACCGTGTCGACTAGGGATGAGGACGATCTGATTAGATTTAATTATTTACTCAAATTATAAAATCGTCAAGAAATATGTATTTCTTGTTTGAGCCACATTTTTTTTGTAAGAAAGGGTATTTTGGAATATTGATTTTTGGAGAATGGTGGTTAAAAAATAAGGAAAAGTTTTTTATTTACGCATAAAATTGTTTTATAAAAGAATATGTGGTTAAAAATAAGTTTTGAAAAAACGAGTTTTTAAAAAAATGGAGGCCAAACATAGACATAGCGTTTTAGAGATCTTTTGGTTCTTTAAAATAATAAAATCGATCAGGTTTTGATTCAATTGGAATTTATTTTTATTGAATTTTGATATTCATCATGTTCTTAATGTTATACGTGAAACAATGTAATTTAAAATCAAGAAATAACTATAAGATCGTATCTGGTACACAATATCAAATAAGAATAAGAGCAAAAATATACTTCAAATTTACTAGAAGAGTTCGTCAATTGAATTATTGATCGGGTTTGGCAAAAATCCAATTTAGGTCAACGCGTATCCATCGAGTTTCATAGTGATCGCTTTGATTGCGAAATCGTTAATCATTTGATGACCGAGTTAGGGGTAATAGAAGTTCGAGTCTAAATAAATACAGCAGATTAAACAAAATCATTAAAAAAAAATCAAAAGAAAACACTTCGCAACAGCACTAGAATTATAATCTCAAACAAAACTTTTTAGTGTACATCTAGAATAGATGAAATTACATATCAAAATTGACATAGTTTAATATTAGAAAGTATTTAACTTTATAAAATATAAAATCGACCAATATGAAAAATCACTTTTCTAACAAAAATTATTAAGAATAAGAATTAACTTCTTGTTCTTGCTCTACAACGTGACACCGGATAATAACCGTTTTCATCCTCAATTCAAAATGAATACGCATTATTGAACATGATTCAATAATATATTTTAATATTATTTGATCTATTTCACTAATAATGAAAGACGAGGTAAATAGAGTTTCTTAATTTGAAACTTTTGTCCCCACTCTTACGATTCGGACTTGTTTCATGTATGTTACGTTGTTAAGTTGCCCCTCACTAAATTTTGTTAAGACTTTAGCAAGATGGAAAGGTACTCAAATGACACCCACTCTATCTAATAGGTTAAGGTTTTTACTAATATTTTAGAAACCCATTTAAGCATTGACTCGAAAAAAGACAGTTGTTCAGATTTTAAGGGTCGAACATGGATTGAATTAGACGTGAAAAAATTAATGACTTTTGTTATGCCTTTTTTTAAAAAATGGAACCTGTAACTATAAAATTGATTTTGATTCTTGGTTAATCTGTCGATTCCTTTGTTTCATTTCTGATGTTTAAATATTCAATTTTTTGTCTTGTAAGAGACTAGTTCTCTACTTGATTTTCAATTTTTGTGATCGAACAAGAGGATCGGAATCCTATATCATTGATCATGACACAATTATGTATACACTATTCATTTGAAAATTAATCACTCACGAGTGTCACTCACAATTATAAGTAGGGCATATCAACATTGGATTTGAGTCAATAAAGATGGTCAAGAAACCCCTTTCACTCACTTCCCTGCCTCAAAGCATTTCCCTTTAATTCCCTGTCCCACAAGAAAGTGAAATAACCCAAATTATGTCTCCACAGATTCCCTTCTTTATTTCGAAAAATAAAACATTCTCTGTTTATGTCTTTTTACTCTTTATCTTCCTGTAGCCGTTTTCATTTTTTCCCACTCCTTTGTCTGTGGGGTAGCTTGTTTTTTCTTTTCTTTATTCAAATTTTGGGTAGACTATGCTAATCATTTTTTCCACTTCGTTCATTTCATTGTTAATCCTGTAAGAATTAAAGCGATTATAACAAACTATATTAGTTTTGATCAATCCCTCCTCCCTCTTCTAACTCGTTATACTGAATCAAGCGACTCTATGAGTGGGAGTCTGTTTAGATCTATGAAAATATAAATCGAAAACGATAAATCGACTAAAATTAAAGGGCCTATTTGATTTTTTTTAAAAGTAAGATTTTAGCATTTTATTGTTTAAATGTTGTGTAGTATTATTCAGAAAAGGATAAAAAGAAACAAAGGGGAATATTGTCCCTACTCAGCTACATTTTAAAGACTTGCCATCCAATATAACTTCTTTCACAGATGAAGATAATCATGGCAAAGAGTAATCAGGACATGTCCTCTAAGAGGCATTTCCACTGGACAACAAAGGTCACCAGTGAAGATGATACATCTCCAACCTTGTACTCTTCAAACCCTGGTGATCAAGAGAAAGAAGAGAACCCCCCACAAGTTCAAGCCGTCAAGTCTCCTGTCCCCGACGAGAAGAAGGAAAACTACACCGCCACACGCAATCAAGAGACGCCCCTACAAGTTCCAATTTTCAAGTCTTCCATCCTGGATGAGAAAAGGGAAACCGTTCAAGTTCCAAGCTTCAAGTCTTCCGTCCGGGACGAGAAAAAGGAAAACGACACTGTAACACGCGAACCAGCAGGTCCTCCAGGGCTGGTGGCAACAAGGAAGAAACTGCAGAACATTGCGGTCTCCAGGCTGCGGTTCGTCCTGACAGCGTTCGGAAAAACCCCAGCCCGTGCTGACGGCCAACAAGCACTTGGATCCCGAGTAGTGGGCACCCTATTCGGGCACAGACGGGGACATGTCCATTTTGCATTCCAGAAGAATCCCAGTTCAGAACCAGCTTTCTTGATTGAACTGGCCACTCCAATCTCGGGCCTGGTCCGGGAAATGGCGTCCGGCCTAGTTCGTATAGCCCTGGAATGCGACAGGGAGCCAGAGAAGAAACCGATGAGGCTCCTGGAAGAACCCCTGTGGAGGACATACTGCAATGGGAAGAAATATGGATTTGCAACAAGGAGAGAATGTGGGGAAAAAGACTGGAAAATATTGAAAGCTGTGGAGCCAATTTCAATGGGGGCAGGAGTTTTGCCTGCAGAAAATAATGGAGAATTTGGTGCAGAATCTGATGGTGAAATCATGTATATGAGGGCTAAATTTGAAAGAGTTTTAGGGTCTAGAGATTCAGAGGCATTTTATATGATGAATCCTGATAATAATGGGGCTCCTGAGCTTAGTGTTTACTTGCTTAGAGTGTAAAGAAGCAGATCTGATATTACAAGTATGTTTAATTACCTTCTTTTTTTTTTTTGGGTTTTTGCTTTTCTGTTATAGAATATGGAAATTGGGGCTAATTTGGATTGTAAATGTGCTATATTAACTTATAACTTAATTAAGAGTGGCCTTTTAATGTGTTTGGATTCAGTGAGATTAATTTTCCTCGGGAAGTCATATAGCATGTTGAAAATGTTCACGATAACATATATTTTAGCAATAAATCAAGCGAAGTGATGAAATTTCATAGTCAATCTTAAATTCTTTCAGAACAAAGACTTTGTTGTTCGTTTTTATAGGACATATTTGAAGTGACTGAGAAAACCAA
Organism: Fraxinus quadrangulata; assembly: GCA_903798255.1. NCBI lineage: Eukaryota > Viridiplantae > Streptophyta > Magnoliopsida > Lamiales > Oleaceae > Fraxinus > Fraxinus quadrangulata. Next base: position 30,925 of record CAIGRB010099621.1, read on the forward strand.
CTCAAGTCTCGTCTTTTCGAGAAATTGGCAATCACAAGTTTTAAAACTATCGTTAGAGACAATTTGGGTCTTCAGTTGTTTTTTCTTTGTTGTGATATTTTGTTTCTGGACTAAACATTAATTTTTGCGGTATTTGAAGTTTCCACTACCGAATTTAGTCAAAAAGGATGTTGATTAGCATGACGAACATACTTTTATATTGTTCTATCTTAATTGTTAATACAGAGGCGGCGATATGGGCAGCCTCCATTTATGTTTTTCATATGTTTTTTTTTTCTTCCCCCTTTAAATCCCTGTGTTGTTGCTGCGCCATTGGGTTGTTGTTCTTTGGTTGATAGCATAATAGATTCATCCCAGGATGCCAAGAGTGAATACTCTTGTGATAGTAAAGGGAAAAAATGAAATATCAAATTTTGAATTTGTTACGCCTCTCATGAAGAGGGGCTCCAAATCATCATCAACGTGGCAACCAGCTAATCAAATCAACAAGGTATGCACTCCATGTCACACCACACCACCGAGGTGTTGAAGTGTCGAGGTGAAGTGGAATCGATCGATGTATCAAAGTGATATGCGTCAAAGTGATGTATGTTTAAGTGGTATGGGGGGAAACAACACATGCTGCTCAAATAGTCATGTCACTTCATCTCTATTAATCAGAAGATCTTTTAAACAAAAATCTGTCTAAAATAAAATCTTTATACGATTGATTGATTTGAGGTTTGTGCAGAAAACACCAAAGAGTTAAGTCATGAATCTACTTGTCAGGGGAAAATAGATTTTCGCCCTCACATAAGGACTATTTGTTTGATATCTAAGAGGAGACATTTCGGTCAGCAGATGATGCCACGTGCCCTTTTATCCAACAATCCAAAATCCACATCTTTCCCTATATATACTCACATTTAGTGTCACTTTAAAGGTAATGCAACTCCATCCAATATAAATATACTTGTACTCTCCATATCACCGTTATATTGATTTTTCAGCAGTTCCTGCTTCCGGAATGTCCTGCCATTTTTTATATCATCGACTGACTCGATCGTTGGAGTGTTCATGATCGCTTTCACCACTACTAGAACAGGTCACGAGTGATTAACAGTGTGTTCCATTGCGCAGGGTGGAACCTACGTGGAGTTATTAGCAGTTGGCCACGTGAGAGATACATTTTGTGGGACGGAGTCTACGTGAAATTCAAAATTAATCCCAAAAAGAACAACGTTACTTTCATTTTGTTATTAGTTCGAGTAATACTATAAAGACTATTTTACTTATTTAAATTGATGAACGTGTGTGAGAAGTATTGCACTCAACTCTTAAAACTTAATACAATATGGTCATGAGTCTGTTAATAGAAGATAAACGTAATACAACAAAGCAAAAAGAAACATGTAAATCTAGCTTATTACACTTGACATGGCACTCTCGAGACTAAGACATTGACCTTAATAAAATTCAAAACCCGACATGAAAACCCAACTAGCATATATTTCTCGACATAGAAGGCCAACTAGCAAATACTTACCTGAACTTGTGACTTGGTACAAAAATGCAGTACGAGGCATGTCACGTCTAGAAAGAACAAGCTCCAACTAGCTGCTAGAATCTTAAAACTATAAATACCAATATTCACTCTAAACTATGAAAATTCCTTAACATAAACTGATAGGATATTTGGTGAAGATTAAAATTAGATTTTTTAAGGATTGTTTGACTTGATTTAAATTAAAATCAGATTTTAATTTAAAAATCTTTGGAGTGGTCAACAACTACTTTAATCCCTTTAAAATTTTGTTTATAAGGTGATTCCTAATCTACTATAGCAGTCAAAACATACACAGAAAAGTAATATAGAACAAATTATTGATCACTTGCCATTTTGCTACTTTATGTTTTAAAAAAAAAAAAAAAATTTAATAAATTAGTGCATTTAAAGTAAGCACAGCAACTTCTTTTCTATCCACACCAATTTGAATTTGAGAAAATTGCAGCAACGATCTTTATCTTTTCCAATTTTCAACTTTATCCCAATCTTTAATTTGTGCTAATGAAAGTTTCTAACATTTCATAAATATGTACCTGGAGTCCAAATTAACAAAAATCATCTATAAAATCATTAGTTGACCTGAAAAAATGCAAAAATGAAATATTTTGACCATTTTAAATAGGGACATTCTCGTCCATACTAAACTTTCCCTCTGATTTAAAAACAACAATTAAAAAAAAATCTGCTCATCTTCTTTCCCCAAACCAAACAATAATCCAAAATCGTCATCTTCGTCAGACTATCACTGTCTTCCTCCATCATCCCATCATCAAACCATGGTAGAATTTTAAACCCTCTCCCGACCATCCATCGAAGTCCTTGAACTAGTAACTCCCTCCCACACAGCACATTCTTCCACATAAAAAGACAGAAAATCAGAATAGTGAAAATACTTGCCCTTAAGAATTTTCGTAGCGAGAGAAGTCATGTTCCAAATCTGATTTGCTACAAATGCCTGATTAACATTTCGAAGCCCCGAAAACCCAACCCAACCCATCTCTATCTTTTGATTTGATGATGTTCCAACATGAATATGCTTGCCTAGAGTGGGCGAGACTATTGACAGTGGGGCGCGACCATGGGTATGACCGTAGCCGTAGGTGGTGATTTGAGGAGCTAAGCCGTGTGACTCCTTTGGCTTTTCAATTTGATTTTGATCTTCTTGTATTGTTGTTTGTCCAATTATTTGTGTGGGATGTGTTTGTGGATTGAGACCGATGGCTAGGGGAAGAAATTCCTACGAATTGGGTGGGCGATGGTGATCGGTGGTTATTCTGGTTTGGGTAGAGTGATGAGTGGAAGATGAGGAGTTTTTTTTTCTTTTTTTTCTTTTTGTTTTTTTTTTAGATTTTTTATTTAATTTTTAACTTATTTTTGGAATACTATGTAAAATTATCATTTTACCCCTTTCAATTTGATCAAACTCCACTTTTTCTTGGAAACTAACGATCAAATAGACGGTTTTCGTTAATTTAGACTCCATGTGCATATTTATAAAATGTTAGGAACTTTTCCTAACACAAATTGAATGTTCTAATAAAAGTTCGCAAAAATTGAAAATGATAGGGATCGCAACTTTAAGTTTTCTTTGAGTTTTGTTTTCAATAACATGGAAAGACATTGCGTTCAAACATGTATTTTAATTCACATAGTAAAATACAACAAAATATATGTTAGTTTTTATTCGTTTGTAATTCTTTTTTCTAATTGAGCTTGAGATCGTCCGTATTGAAAAAAAAAAACAAAAAATAACTTCATATCTTCATAAAAATAAGAAGAAAAAAAATACAAGAGAAAACTACCTTGTACATAGAAGTGTAAATAATATTGGACCGCCAACTTCGAGTGATTTAGTGCAGGCTGCCTATAGTCATGACACCCTTCAAGAATCACTTGTATTGGGATTGGATATCGAGCTCAAAAATTTTTGAAGAATAAAATAAATACAAATTAAAAGGCGTCGTCATGAGTTATACTTTAAACTTGATTGTTGAGCCTACTACAATTTGCTTTTCCAAACGAGTCAACTTACTACACAGCTTATACTTAGGTCACACCATAAACAAGTGCTACATCGCTTATTATAATTATAAGTAATGATATTTAACCACAGCGGGATTACAACTCAGTATAAATAACGTTAATATGATATTAAACGATAAGTGAAATTAAATGAATTATTTAACTTCACCTTTCATTTAGAATATAATCTAACGTCACCTAAATCGGGATTGTAATCTTAGTATGGCTAAGATTAATTCTTCGTGCCTAAATAATTAGAAGTCATTTTATGTGTTAAGTAAACTTTTAAAAAATTGTATTATCTGAAAACAGATCTTGGAAAGCAGCAAAATGGTAGCTTCTAATGTCTTACTTTGGAGTCCGCTTCGTATGATTGTTACTTTTGTTTTTTACTTTCTGTAAAAGAGCTTTTGAAGAAAGGTGTCTTAATTTTTATTTAGAAAATAATTTTTAAAAGAACTTTTTATTCTGAATCAAAGAATGTCACATTGGATCAATTTCCTCTAAAATCTTTTCGAACTGGAAGAAGTACTTTAATAAAATTAGCTAACATGTTCAAAAGCATATTTTAAATTTCAAAAACTCATCTTGGCTTTTCAAAAGCCATGCCAATTTGTCAAAGGGTAATTAGCACGTAACGTTCCTACATTTCACTGTTATGGTGAAAAATATCTCTACCTTTCATTTTTTGACATTTTTACCCTTATTTCTACATTTCATTGCTTAAAAAGTCATTTTCATCTAATTTCTCAATTAAAAATTATCAAATGACGAATATACACTTCTATTTAAATAGAGCAAAAGGAAAAAGAAAAACTAATTGCAACTACAGTTCCAAAATTTTTTAAAAAATGAAAATGAGTCACAAATAAATTATTAAAGGGGTAAATAGCACATAATGTCCATACCTTTCACTATTATTGTAAAAAAGTCCTCACCTATTTTTTTTTACATTTTCACTCTTAATTACACATTTGATTATGCAAACTATCTTTTCTATCTATTTTCATCTAATTTCTCAATAAAAACATGTGAAATGACGAATATATTCTCCTATTTAAATTAAAAAAACTAACAATTCATTGTAACCGTAATCCCAATTTTTTAAAAAGTACAAATGAGTCCCCATAAATTACTATAAATATTTTTTTTAAAAAAAGTGCAAACGAGTCTCAATTAAATTTATTTAAAAATTTTAAAAATATTTAAAAGTGCAAATAAGTCTCAAATAAATTATTAAAAATTGAAAATTAATTTTTTTTTATTTAAATAGAAGTGTATATTTATCATTTCACAGTTCTTCATTGATAAATTGAATGAAAATGATGATTTGCGCAATCAAAAGTGTAATTAAGGGTGAAAATGTCAAACAAATAAAAGATATTAATATTTTTTTACAATAATAGTGAAAGATAAGGATATTATGTACTAATTACCATTTCAATAATTTATTTGGTACTCATTTGCGCTTTTTAAAAAATTTGAGACTATGGTTGCAATCTTTTTTTTTTAAAATTTAAAGATAAAAGGATTTTCATCATTTCACAAATTTTAATTGAGAAAAAAAAAAGACCTTTTACGCAATAAAATGTGGAAATAATTGTGAAAATGTCAAAAAATAAAAGGTATGGACGTTTTCCACAGTATGTATGAAAGGTTAGGACGTTATGTGCTAATTACCCTTTGCCAAATGGGTCCTTAGTTTCTCCAATTATTTATAATTAAAATATCAATTTTAAACTTAATTAATTAAATTAATTCATTTCTATCCATAGATTATTGATATTCCAAAAGTAATTTTTTAGCATATGGACTATGCTTTTATTTTGTAAATTTATAAAATTTGAGATTTAATGGATATTTTTTATTTTCTTTTAAAATTACTATAGTGAATATATTGTTTTGATTTTTATATTTTTGTAATATTACATATTGGTTATAAAATTAAAAATAAATTTTACATCGCTACCAATAATAATTACAATAATAATGAACATCATTATAATCAGTTTTGAAAAATACGAAGTTCGACTCAAACTATACTTAGAGGGAAGTGAATAAGTGTAAATGCGAAATTAATAAATTATAATTAATTTGCAACAAGTCACTAATTAATTGTCCCTAGATGATTATCCAATCAATTCAATTATCCTATATTTGAATCTCACAGAATATAAAAATAGTAAATGAAGCAATAAATAAAGAACAGTATGATCACGAAGAAACCCCAACTGGGTAAAAACTCCGAGCATTTTGCCAGTCAATAATCCAGTATAAACGATTTATAATTTACAATCTACCAGACTAGATGACAACATATACTATATGATCTCCTGACTGCAATTCCAACAACTCTCTTGGGTTTTGTGCTCCTGCACACCAACTCCCAACTATAGTTTTCAAAGCTCTCATGGATTGCGCTCCTTGTGAAATCTTTTATCCGCGTTCTTTAACAACTGGAACTCCAGTTACCTTCCATTGATCTTCAGAAACTCTGACAGATACGAAGGAAGCAGCAGTTTGGTATTTGAATTATAAAATTGATGTTTTTCTCACTGCCAAGAATAGATCACTATGTGAATAACGAATGTTGAAGAGTAATTGATGAAGAGAATATGAAAAGCTAAGTGTTTGCTCAATGATCAACCTTAGGAAAACCGTTCTGTGGCATTTGGTATTTATAGGTTAGGTTAAGGAATGAATGGCTACGTAAAAAGCCTTTAAAAAATGAAATAAAAATTTCTCGGATAACGCTGTCGCTCGAGCAGGAGTTGGACGACAGGCGAGCAACAGTGTGTCGCTCGAGCAAAGGTCTAGCTACAGGTGGGCGACGCAATTTCTATTTCTAACGCTTGAGCCAAACCTTAGCTACAGTTTAGCGAAATTCTGACTCCGTTTTTCCTTCTTTTCCATTTTCGAACTCTAGACCTAATATAACACAATTTTCACTCATTGCGCATTACTCCTTCCCTTTTACAACATATCAATTTAAGTCCATTTTATTCACAGACTTTCCAATTACATTAAATACCTGGCAAGTTTCAATTTTAGTAATTGTATACATGCATAGTAAAATGTCATATTTGTTTAACAAATTCTAAAATGTTAATTATGAAATATATAACAATTTTAAACACAAAATTTGATCAACCACTTAGTTGATTCTCTTGATCACAATAAATACCGACTATTTAAAATTACAGTAATATTAAATCATACCTTACATATATAATCGTTGTAGCTTTTTCCTCTACCAACAATTAATGAAATCCCAAAATCAATTTCCGCGCCTATTTGAGAGTCTTTATTTCAAAACTCTTTATTTGTTAAACTCATTTTCAATCACAAATTCATACAATAAAATATTTTACACGTAAACCAAATTTTTTTTCATAATTTTTAACCATATATTCTCCAAAAATTTACTATTCAAAATATCATCTCTCTACAATTTCTCTTTGTACTGACCATCAAATAGGGACTTAATTCGTAGCATGTTCGACTAATTTATAAGTAAGCTCTTGTTTGGTGTAGAGGCGAACCCATTAAGGGCCTAGTGGGGGCAGCCTTAATTTTTTGCCTTGAAAAAAAAAAAAGCCCACTCAACTACCCAAGCCCAAGTCTTTTAACACTTTGGAAGAAGCCCACATTTCCCTTTCCCTTTCCCCCGAATTCCCAATCCCTTCCCTTTCCCCAAATTTCCTTAATCCCTTCCATTTCCAATAATCGATTTACCAAGAGATGGGGATCTTCAAGAAGCCAAGGCTTTATTGGAGTATAATCCTCGCCTCGTGAGGTCGACATTTGGCGACTGGCGTTCGCAATTCGCCCATGCATTACTCGGCTGCTCAACGTCACCAGCCCACGAGGTATATTATAATCTAGTGCAAGTTTTTTGAATATGTTTAGTCTCAAAGAAACGGTGTTGGATGGTGATTATATTATTTGTACCTTGTGGCTTCACTGGCTTGTATTTAGATTGTTTCCCTCTTAGTTGAATCTGAAAAGAAAAGAAAAGAAAAGAAACGGTGTTGGATGCTGATGGTATATATAGCTTATTGATTAATTTGATGCAAAAAAAAGAAAAGAAAAGAAATTATAGATTAATTTAGGAACTGCACTGGTATAGATTAATTTGGTGCATCAGTGCTTGCTTGTTCAAGTTCAATGGTGGGAAATCAATAATCGCAAAGAGAGGTCTCATTTTATTGGGTTTTGTTAGGAAGGAATTAAAAACAACAGTGTGTTTACATGTCTTATTAGCGTGATAAACACGTCACTTCAATGCAGGATAAAGCAGGAATGGGATCTTGCGCTTATCAATGTGCTTACAGTGACAGCTTGCAATGCCATGGTTGTTTGGTCATTTACTCCTTGTCGATCGTATGGAAATACCTTACGTTTTGATTTGCAGAACACACTGCAAAAACTCCCAAATAATATCTTTGAGAAGAGATATCCACTAAGAGAATTTGACTTTCAAAAGAGACTTCATTCTTTTTTCTACAAAGTTGCAGAGTTGTGTATGGTTGGATTCACTGTCGGAGCTACACAGGGTGATGTGTCCAACATTGTTGCCCATAAAAAGGAAAAAAATGTTAAAGGAACATAAAATGATACATAAAGGTGTCCATAATTGATATCACCCTGCACCCCCTCCAATAGGGGACGACGGATGTCAATTATGGATACCCTTATGTAAAAGGTTATGCTCCCCTAGCATAATCTTAAAAAGGAGGGAAGGTAAAATTTGTTTGGTAAACGATACATGTATTATTCTTGCCAACACATTTTACTATTTAATCTGGCAATTGTTGGTTTTGTAGGTTATTTGTGACCATTCCATCTGTGAGCACCAATGCACTGGGTTATGGAGCTTTCCTTGGCCTATACGCAAATTTACGATATCAAATGCTGTGTGGTTTCAACAGAGTAGTTACCTGCTACTTCAATGTTATTGGAGTACTTTTCAAAGTATGAGAAGTTGTAAGGAATAATTGTAAAAAAAGTATTACATTTTGAATATTATCTTTATTGTCTAATTTGAAATTATTTTTTACGTAATTTTGTCTCGCACCCTCTTAACCATAATCCCAGGTCCTCCCCTCGTTTTGTGGCCATTTTTTTGAAAAAATATTGTTTTAAATAGTAAATTTTTGAAGAAATATGTGATTACAAAATAGAAAAAAAAATTGAATTTACGTGTAAAATATTTTGTTGTGTAAATGTGTAATTGAAAATGAGTAAGTAGAAAAAGTGTTGAAAGAATGGTATACAAACAAGGACTAAGTAAAAATTACTTATTATTTAATTTTCTATTCTGGAACACGTGTTATTTTTTATTTTTATTTTATTTTTAAGTACAAAAATAACATATTAAAATTAATTGTTAATTAGAAATAAACGTACTTATAAGCACACTCTTTAGTCTTAGCCAAACATGCTGCAGATGTTGTACAAACGCTGTAAAGCGACAATATCTCTACTTATCCGACACGTGTAAACCCCACATTCTCCGCACTTTCCGAAAAAAAAAAAGAATGAAAGAAAGAGGAACTCTCCATTTTCTCTTACCTCCAACATTTGCGAGCAAATCCATTATGGAAAAAAAATTCCATAAGGTGATATCGGCAGATCTCCTCTGATTGGAATTAAAAACGAAGCAATTATAGAGAGAGGAAGTAGTAGAGAGAGTGGGAGGTGAAGAAATGGATGAGAATTTGATAAAACGGTTGGAATCCGCGGTGGCGCGGCTGGAGGCTCTGTCAAGGGGTGGTGGTGCGGTGGAGGTCGGCGGAGATGATGCAGAGGCAATGGATCCGTCGATTATCGCGTTCGGCGATCTAATATCGGAGTATGTAGGGAAGGTTAGGAGTTCTGGGGAGAAGATAGGAGGAAAGGTTTTGGATGTTTCGAAGATTGTTGAGGAAGCGTTTTCTGTGCAGAAGGAGCTGCTCATTAAGATTAAGCGAACTCAGGTTATATTGATTCCTGATTTTTGCATTCTAGTGTTGAATGAGTCGTATTTTGCAGCTACACAAGTCTTGATTTATTGCAATAAATGTGATTTTTTATTTGAATTTTTCCATATTTAACGGACTTATAAGCACTTGAATATGAAAGCGGACCTATACGAAGGTGTGTGTGATCCGTTATCTCTTTTTTAATAGGGTTGGTATACTTCGACTTGGTGCAAAAAATTTTGCCGTAAGAATTTGAATTGATTATTTCTGTTGTTGATGGATAAGACCTTAAATTCTGATTGGAAGATTGTACTTTTTTTTTTTTTTTTGGAGTTGCTGTAAAATTAAACGCTTCAATTTTTACGCTTGACATCAGAGTAATCTGTTTTTTAATCAACCTGATGGAGAGACAACGTGGAATTGATATCATACTATCAGCTTCTAGGAAGCATTTGCTGGCATTTGTATTTTTCTTTTGTTATCAAACTTTATTACCTTAGACCTAGTTGGTTAGATGATTTAAACTGGAATGAGATTGCCAAAGTTTCATTTAAATTTCTCTCTGAAGTTGTGGAGTGTAGCGCCCTTAATATTCAGTAATGTCGCATGTTGTGAGAATGTTTCTTTTTTTACCATTCTGTTGACATTGTGATGATCTAAGAGCAGCTGTATTGTTGGCTAGGAAAATTTAAAAGATTTAAAGGTCGATGGTTTTCTGTATGAGATAGTACGGTTGTAAAGCTTGTGTTTGACATTTTAAATGGTGAACTTGTTTGTTCTAATTTATTTTATTAACCTTTTTAATTATCTTAGCTTCATCGTCTTCTTTGACACTATGATGCTCAACTTACATTCGTCAACTCTGCAGAAACCAGACATTGCAGGGCTAGTTGAATTTCTTAAACCATTGAATGAGACGATTGGAAAAGCTAATGCATTAACAGAAGGAAAGCGGCCTGATTTTTTCTACCACTTGAAGTCAGCTTCTGATAGTCTGACTGCCCTGGCATGGATTGCATATACAGGAAAAGATTGCGGTGAGACAAATCTCCTTGGTACCATATCTCATTTTTGCTAGATGGATACTTAACATGCTGTTGCATTGTAGGTATGACCATGCCTATTGCACATGTGGAAGAGAGTTGGCAAATGGCTGAATTTTACAATAACAAGGTTGATTATATCCCTCTAGGTATAGGGAATACAACTTTCCAAAGCTTTCGTCCATTGTTTGAACTCCCTCCTGTTATTTTTTTTCCTGCCCTCTAACGTACTTTTTGGTAGTAATGATGTTCTTCTCATGCTTGGTATTTAGGAAAATAGACATTTGGTGCTTGAGATTTGGTAATACAAATTAAAAGTAGTGGTAGTTTAAAAGTAGGCAATTGTGGGACAAGAACTTGGATATTATTGAAATATGGCTTTGAAGATTTCCCGTGAATTCTTATTTTGGGGATCTTCTTTTATCCAATTCAATAAATGGGATGTAGGTGTATGAGATAGGATTTGTTTCTGGGAGGAAGGTTGGATTGGTTCTTCTCCCCTTTCTTTTTTGTTACCAGACTATATATTCTTGCTTTGCTGTCGGTTCACTGTGTGAAAATGGTACAATGAATTTGTATAGTTATATTTAGATAAATTTAGGTCGTATTGTCTTACTAGTGCCAAGGAATAAAAGCAGTCGTCTATCAATGCATATGATGGACAAATTTGACATGCAGTTGGTACAATTATTTTTTTTTTTCCCACATTATTTTGACTTTTTATTCAAAATTTTTAATTATTGAGAGTTTTCCTAATTTTACATTCCAAATTCACAAAATGGAGGTTGCTGTGTCCTTGATGTTCCTCACTGTTCAGAGATTGGAAAAAAAAAAAAATTTAAAATACAGGATACGGGGCTGAGGCGTAAAAAAAAGGGTGAATATGTGAACAACAGCGACACTCCACTCTAGGAGGAGTATACTTGCTTCACAGGAGCTGAGTTATTAGCGTTATTGTTGATTCAAGACATTCAAGGGCATTATTTTTTATTCAATTATTCGCAATTAGAAAGATATGTTGTGTTCTTGACTTTCTTTATGTTTTCTTGATATTAGAAGATTCCTCGTCCTCTTGATATTTGTAATTGGGCTTCCATAAATATTAAATTCATGTTTCTTATTAAAAAAATATATATTCTTCTCATGCTGATCAATAGTATTATTTCTAAACTTTGATGGTAGCTTTCTTTCTATCCACTCTATTAGGTCCAGTAAAATGGGGGTCAAAATAGGGTAGTGGTGCATTTAATCTGTCATTGCCTTTATAATACTGGGCTCCAGCCAGCCTCTTGTCCGGCCATGAGCAATTGCATGCTAGAGTACTTTCCTAATTTATGATGCATTCTTTAAGTCATAAGTCTGTAATGGAAATATATACACCCGTTTGATGACTCTGCATTTCCACCTTTTATTTGTTTAGTACTATAATATTTATGTTTTAGAACAATTTCAATTTTTGGGTTCTGAAATTTTATCTTCGTTATTATCTAGATTCTTGTGGAGTACAGAAACAAAGATGCTAATCACGTTGAGTGGGCAAAGGCTTTAAAGGAGCTTTATGTACCAGGCTTGAGGGATTATGTAAAGAGTCACTATCCATTGGGCCCTGTATGGAGTGCCGCTGGGAAAAAAACATCTGCTCCACCAAAAGTTTTTAAGACAGGTGGTCCTGCACCTCCCCCTCCTCCACCTGCTACACTATTCAGTTCTGAAACTCCTCAGCCTTCATCATCGCGCCCCAAAGTAGGGATGGCTGCTGTTTTTCAGGAAATTAACTCTGGGAAGTCAGTAACTTCCGGTAATTTTTTGTTCTGAATCCTCCTTCAAGCTAACCCAGATTATATTGGTTTTTGTTTTATTTATTTCTTATTTTCTTTCTAGGATTAAGGAAAGTCACTGATGATATGAAGGCAAAGAACCATGTGGACAAGACTGGCATTGTTAGTGCTGCTGTCAAAGAAGGCCGCACTAGTTCACCTTCTTTTTCAAAGATAGGGCCACCAAAGTTGGAGCTTCAAATGGGTCGTAAGTGAGTAGAAGCTATCCTTCCAGATAGGTACGTGATGTTAGTTCTGGAATCCATAATGTAGGGTTATATTGCTTGCAGATGGGTGGTTGAGAATCAAATTGGAAAAAAGAATTTAGTAATTGATGATTGTGATGCAAGACAGTCCGTGTATGTTTTTGGTTGCAAAGATTCTGTTCTACATATCCAAGGTATATTGTTATTTTCGATTTTAGTTTTTTCCCTTCAATTTAAAATGTCAGCCACAAATCAATAACTTGTTGAGTGAGACTACAATTACGTGAGTTGGAATGGAAAGATTATTTTCTACAGTTAGGAAATAATATAGTTTAGGATTCTTATTATTTCCTTTCCTTTAAGAGATAGGATTATTCTCAGGATATCCTATATATAGGATTAATTTTAATGATTATTTAACATTCAACCATAAATTCTAAGTTGGTACCAGAGATTTGGGTGTTGAATCCTCCGGTGAACCCTCGGCGACCCTCTACCTCTAAATCTCTATGGTGAACCTTACCTCTAAATTGCTCACATCGGCGACCCTCAAACTTGCACATTAGTCCTTATCGTTTCAGATTTGTGCAAGTTGGTCCTTCATTTTTCAAAATCTTACATATTAGTCCCTGAAGTTTTAGATTTGTGGAATTTGATCTCAGAACTTTCAGATTGGAGCAAGTTAGCCAACCCTCTAGGTTTGGTTCATTTTTTTTTTCCTTGGTTGACCCAGTCATCTAGTAAGCCACAGATTGAGGATCTTCCTCAGTTGATATTCTTCAAATCATCTATTTTGTTGCTTTCAGTATGTTCTAACAACAAAAATATTTCTCTGCTGACTATTCACTGACACTACATATGTTCATATTGAATTGGATGGAGCTAATTACCGTGTGGTCTAATAGTCTAGAGATGCATATTGCGGGTGGGAAGAAAAAGGGCTATATCATGAGACAAAAGGTTGCACAGCCAGAAAATTATCCAAGTAATGATGAATGCAAGGTTGAAGATGCTTTAGTCAAGTTTTGGCTCATAAATTCCATGACTAACAACCTGCTATCACAATTTGTTCAATGTAGCAAGGCTAAAGAAGTTTGGGATCCAGTAAAAATGAGCTATCTTGATGTTTTGGACTCACCACAGGTATATGAACTTGTGAAGAAGTTGTTCAATTGCGTAAAGATGATCGTCCTCTTGCTGAAATGAACTTGACTCCATATTTATGGAACTTGATTATTGGAGGTGTAATGATATGACTTGTGCAGCTAATATTGAGAGGCAGAGAAAGCGTATTGTTGAGGATCAGGTATATATGTTTCTTGCATGTCTTGACCATAGCTTGGATTAAGTTACTAGTCGTGTTTTGGCTACCCTTCATCTCCCAAGTTTGGAAGAGACATGCTACTACATCGTGAAATACAAAGGAAAGTTACCACGGGTACATAGGTCGTCTTGGAGGCTTCAGCTTTGGCTAGCTACTTCAGTCCGTTCAACTGGGTACTGCGCCCATTGCCATGGCGCTGATCAAAACAGTCGATGATGTTTGTTGTAAACTACATACTTATCTTGAGTGGTTCAAAAATAAGCAAGCTGGAAAGAAGAATAAGAAAAAAATTGCTCAGGTTGCTACCTCTGATGCCTCTCCATCTTCTGGTGCTCATATATCTCAAATTACTCCTCATGAAGGACAATCTAATAAAGATGATGATTGGAACTAGAGAGAGAGAGAGAGAGGTCTATACTACTTGGAATTGCAAGTAGAGTCCGGCCAACTGTTTTCAAGTTGTGGGCCATTCTACATTCTATGCATTCTACACATCACCGTCCGAGTTAGGCATGTTTGATATCGATGTGCCAACTTGAGGGGAGAGATGGAATGGAAGGATTGTTTTCTATAGTTAGGAAATGGTGTTCTAGTTTAGTTAGGAAATAATATTGTTTATGATTCTTATTATTTCCTTTCCTTTTAGAGACTGGACTATTCTCCTCCGTATTGAATTGATTGTACTGAATATTTACACATTCAATCATAAATTCTAGTACATATAGTTAGGTATTCTTACCAGCCGGCCACACAATATTTTGCAGGTAAGGTGAACAACATTACAGTAGACAAGTGCACCAAGATGGGAGTGGTATTTACGGTTAGTTAGCAAATTGTCATTTTAGGTAGTGCACATTTTTTGAATTATGGATTCCATAAATAATTTATGTTCATGTATTTTTGTTGTTTAAATTTGGTACCAGGACGTTGTGGCAGCTTGTGAGATTGTCAATTGCAGCGGTGTCGAGGTGCAATGCCAGGTAGTTTATCTTGTTATTCACATGGTGCCTGTCTCGCATCTTTTCCCTTTTCTTCATTTTTTAGGGGAAGGGAAGTGATAAAATTATTTTAAACTGAAGAAATTAGTTAGTAACGACTCAATAGAATATATATGCGCTGAATGTTGAGAGTCAGAAGTATCATTGCTTAGTTTTGTATCGGAAGTCGTGTTGCTGAGATCTATCTAGCCATAATATCTTTGCATATCCTCATTAAATTTTTTCTGAACTTAAGTTAGATGATTTTTGGGGGTTGTCAAATGATACATAATGCGACAATTAAAAGATGCCTTGGCTTGAAGATTGTATGCTTAAAACCAAGTGAATGGTAATGGTGAAAATTCCAATTAGAGTTTAACATTCCATCATTTTTTTTTTTTTTTTTTTGCACGTTGGCCTTTTCAGGGCTTGGCTCCTACCATTTCGGTGGACACTACAGCAGGTTGCCAATTGTACCTGAGCAAAGATTCTTTGGAGGCTTCTATAACTACAGCTAAGTCAAGTGAAGTCAACGTGTTGATACCCGGTTCTGGGGCTGATAGTGACTGGGTACGTTTCAGTCCGAGTTTTGACAGTGCTCTGAATTTTCTTATGCTACAATCAAACTTTAAACAACGTATTTGCTCGTGTATTTCTAACTTCAACCAATATATTTTTTCCTTCATTTTCAACTTTTGCTGAGAATTACGAATCTTTTTTCCCCATCTAGGATGTATTTCACAGTTTAGTATATTACCATTGATTAGAGGATGAGATCCTTAAAAGAGAGAGACACACACAAACTGAATTGGTTGCTATAAATTATTTCTTGTCAAACTTTTATTCCAAAATGTGTCGTTTCAACTTTCAAGTGATGTGAATTGTTTTTTTTTTGGCAGGCGGAGCATTCTTTACCACAACAATACGTGCATATATTCAAGGATGGCCATTTTGTAACTACACCTGTCTCCCACTCTGGAGGGTAATCGTGAAATCCCATTCATTTTTGCTGGTTTCTTGCTTCTGTTTCTTTTCCTTTTTCAAAAGATTGAGGGGTGGCTTTTCATTTTCTTTCCAAATTTATTGAGATTTCTTGTGATGCCAGTTTGATTATTTTCTATAGAACTGTTGTATTCTGCATCTGGTGTCTGTAATTTGTTCTTGAACTAGTGTCTTTAACATAAAATCTTGGTGCTCGCTTGAATTATTTACACGGGGAGTCAAAGTTTTGGTTGAACTGCTCGAATCCTTTAAATTTCTCACTTATGGATGTTTTTGGTGAAGTTCAATTTCTTGAAATTGTATTTGCAAACCAGTGAAAACTAATATAGGGGTTGTAATCTGTGTGTTGTCTTTCATGTGTTGCTTCGATTGCCACCCTCCACTCATTTGAATGTGTTCACGGGTATTTTTATTTTTAATTTTTTTTTTCCAATCGTTGTGGATGCGAGTCTGGCAGAACATAGAAGTCAAGGGATAACATAACTTTTGTGATTTTCTTGACCTTGGTATAGAAATGCCCTTGTTTAAATATTTTACTCATCCGTGGTGTTGAAACTCAACCCATGTAATGATAGGTGATGTTTTTGGCTAAACCGAGTTATTATCCAACTGAAAAACCCACACGTTCCAATCAATGGCAACGAGGAAAATGGCTGCTTCACCATCACACAACCTGCAAGCCCGACCCATCAAGCTTCTATAAGTGCTGGTCAAGCTTGACGGACAGTTGAATTGGCTGCTCGTCACTCGCAGCGAAAGTTGGCATTGGTCGAGCCCGACTAGTTGGTTGATCTTTACAGGTTGAGCACCTGTAGGCTCAGTGGGTGGTGTATCTAGCCTCCTGTTGGGGATTTCTCTTTATCTGTCAATGGCAGTTTGCGCTGTCGCCCACCAAACATAATGACTAGGTTGTTTGAGGCCGTTAGGTTTAATTGATCCATTGTCTTTCGATCTAGACACCTACATCACGGAAGCCATCGCAAAGGTAGGCTCTGGTTAAACTTGGCCCGACCTATTTATAGAGACGATTCGGAGTGGCCCCCGTCTAAAATGGACCTCACACAACGCTCTGCAACCGTGACCCCCAGAGGTCTAAAATCTCACGACATGTCCGTCTACACTTTGGACAACACACTGAATGTTTTGTGACTTGTCCCACTGAATGTTCAAGATTTATAGACGTGTCTCCACTCTTGGTGGATTTTTTGCCACGTATCCTTGGTAGATGCCTATATAAAGGCTTTACGTTCAAGGCAAATACTAATGACATTTTTCAAATAACTTTGTCTTTTTTTCCTTTTTATATAGATTCTCTCTAGATTTATTCTCTTCATGATTTCACTTTCATGCTGGAGGAACGGGGACAGCCCCGCCCTTCTTTGCAGCTATTGGAATAGCTTGGAATATGGATGGCAATTCAAACTGTTAACATTGAAAATCGTGGGTAATCGAACCGAATGGAGGGAAACAAAATTGAATCGATGGTGCAATGGGTGGTTATGGTTTTGATTTTAATGATCCGGTTCTAGGTGGGGCGGGTATGGTATTTAATGACGGTGCTTCGTCCCGAACCGATTATCCGTTAAAAAAAATTAATTGGGCAATTGAGTTTTCCATTAATCTTTCCCAAAATTAATTGGACAATTTTGAACTCTTGGGCTCAATTTGAAGGCCATAATTGTTTTTTTTTTAAAAAGTAATGCTCTGAAGCAGTAAAGCCCATTAGCATTTCGCCAACGGCCCAACCATTCAATTCAAGTATCAACCCTTTGTTTCAAGTTTCAACCTTTCTCTAGACCATTTACAACGATTTCGCTGCGCTGCTTCTCGTCTCCACTGAAATCTGAATCCTCAATCCGCCTCTTCCTTCACGTCCTCCGCCTTCTCTTTCTCCCACTCCCGGCAACCGGCTCCACTCAGTTTCCGCCTCTTCCTCAGTCCTGCCACTCAATTTCCATTGCCTCATCCAATCATCATGTCAGTTTTTGCAGCTCGCCCAGTTGCCTGCTCCGTCGTGCCTCAACCGTTCAGTTTTCGCAGCTCAGGTGATTAGGAATTAGGATTTAGGTGAAGGCTTGAAGCCTCACGGCCCTCTCCTGCTCCGTCGTGCTTCGTTTTCCCTTTCTTATTTTTTTTAATTTTGATTTGTGTAAATTGTAATAATGTTTGATTTTGTTTCTTTTTAACACAATGCTCTTCAATTGATTTTGCCAGACTTCAATTTCCAGTCTTCCAGTTCCTAACTTCTTGTTTTGCTGCCTCTGTGACTGTGAGTTTAACACATTAATTTTCAATTGATTTGTGAATTGTGAATTGCACAATTTCTGGTGGTTAGTCGATAGTGATTTGATATTGCCATGTGATTTTTGAATTGCACTGTGAAATGTTAATTGAATATAGTGTTGCCCTGTGATTCTGTAAAGTGTGAATTGAAACCTCAGTTGGAAGTTGGGATATTGTTTGCCAAATTCATTTGGGATATTGTTTGCTAAATTGGTTTAGTATTGTGTTCTTGTTTTTATTGACTTTTCTTTATAATTTTTTTTTTCAATTTGACGGTTGGAATTTGGATTTATAAACAATAATTTATTTTCGTGGTTATTAATCGAACCGAACCAAGATACGAACCAAGTCGACCGAACCGACTTGCGTCGTTATGGTGCGGTTATGGTATAGCAAAAAATTTGGTGGTGTGATTATGATTTTGGACGAATCGACCCCGAATCGAATTGAATCTAACTGTTGTCATCCCTAGACCCTAGCTTGGAATAATTGCCAGGGGTAAATCTTGGTTGCTAAAGAAAAGGACTTGACTTCGCGATGGGAAAAGTAATTTAACCATACAGCATCACCATGCTCGAGCAATTAGTGTTCTTCGGAAATGTGAATTAACAACAAACATAGAAAGTAAAAGAGGAGCGATTTTTTGAGGATTAACATTTTTATAATTGGACTAAAAAACAATTCAATGCTTATATAATCGTCTTGTATGAGCTATAAAAAGTGATGCATTCGAAAGAAAATGTGCTGGAGTACGAGAAATTTTTTCAATGAAAAAAGAAAAAGAAAAAGGGGGAAAAAAAAAACATAAACGTTGGATAGATAGGCCTAGCCTTTATTGCATTGGTAATAATTGATGGGCGGGGCCTTTTTCATTGAATACTTTAATCATAATTTTTATTTTTAAACTATCAAAATTTGCTGAAAATCTGAATTTAATCACCGTGAAGCGCTAAAACTTTTTAAAGGATATAGATGATGTTTCGATTAGGAAAAAAATATTATTTGATTGAAATTTGCGTATACCAAACAAGATATTTGGAAGGTTGTCTAGGTGAATGCTATTCACTTTTAATTGTTCTTTGACTGAAGTTCGTATTTAGTAAACAATATATTGTTAGTTGAGGTAAAAAGATAGCAAAATGAGAAAGCATTTCCGCAATTGAATAAAGTGACCAATTCGCTTTATTTGCTATTACTTTAACCAACAATAGTTGAATCGATTGTCTTCCATATTTTCTCGTTTGTGTCCATTGCGATTTATTGCAGTGTTCTAAAAAGCATAATATGTAGTCTTGCGTGGAGGTCAAGTTTCGGTCGATGCTCTCATAAACGAGACTTAGGCGTAAAAAGACGTATAAAAACATTTTCTAATTTTGATATTATTTTAATTTTTAATCAGTTTAAAAATAATTTAATAACACATACAAATTATAGTACTAAATGCAATTTTAAGAGAATAACAAAATAAATATTTTCAAACAATAAACAAGATATATTATAATTGTGCTAATTGAAATATTTGGAGAGTTTTTAATTTTTATTAATTAGTAAAAGAAAGGAAAAATGATTAATTAATTTAATAAAATATAAATAACCATTTATACAATAGTCCAATACACTACATCCAAACCAAAGATACAAATACATTACTGTCAAATCAAAGTACAAACGCGCTATAACCAAACCAAATGAATAATACTCGACAGCCAAATCAAGTGAATTCTTATTCCACATCGAAAGTTCACAAAAAAATCCTTAAAAATGCCCTCTATACATTAGTGATTCAATAAGTGTGAGCAACTTTTTGAGCATTTCAATCCAATTGACTAGATATTGAAATATTTATAATTATTAAAAATAATAACAATAATAATTATTAAACTTTTAAAATTGTTTGGAAAATAATGATGATGATGATACTACGTGCCATGAGTTGCATTAAGCGGTTAATGGCCTTTTTGCTATGTTAAATTTTATCATTTAATGTCAATGTGACATCACATATACCATTAATGTCAAACAGCATTATTCTTATCAAAATGTCTAATCTTCATCCTCAATGGCAGGAACTTTTCCAATGGGCTGCGTGGCATGCAAAACAATATAAATAATAAAATAAATTGATTTTTGAACCATCAAGAACATAGAACAACCAAAAACAAGAAATTAGTGTTGTAGCTAATGCTT
>CAIGRB010099621.1:57085-99447 GCA_903798255.1 Fraxinus quadrangulata
ATTCTTTAACAAATCTACAAGACCAGTAAACATCATATAAATCCAAAGTCAAGCAATTCAGAATATAGTTTCTATACATATAATCTTTATGTTCCCAATTAGCTAAATCTGATATCTCCTTATCAGTAGGCTTATCAACAATTTCAGAAACAGATTTAATAGATTCAATAGCCTCAACAACTTTAAGAGTTGTCAAATAAAATCGTAACTTCATTTGTAATTCAGGTTTTTCAGAATACTTAGAAACAGATATATCTACTGCAGACATGGCAAGTAAAAAAATAGAATTTCGCTTTAGATTGTTAGAAATATTAATAGTTGCAATACAGTAAAGTGCAGAAATAAAACTCATCCACGGATTGAGTCTCGTGACAGCACGATGTCCTAAAGCGAAATTGTATGTCGATAATTGCTGCGACCTCTATGGACAATTACCTCCAAGATACAACGATCAAATAAACCAATTGTGCAGCAATCACAATTGATTTCCAGAATTCTCAAGTGTACTCTAGAAAATATGAAAAAATGAGTGTAATATTTTTTCTTCAATAGAAAGATACAACTTCGTTTTTTTGTATATTTTTTTAATATCTAGCTGAGTGTTTATATATGTAGGAAAAAGATGAAACTGCCTCCACCATGATCCAGTATTATTTGCAGTGATAATGGATTGTTAATATTGGGCAGTTAAAAACGGTCATATTTTATTAACTAGTTGACCCATCAAATAATTACTAAAATGATAAAAAATAATTATTTTATTTGGATCAATAAAGCTCAAGAGCCCAAAGCCCCAATCAAAGACCTTTTAATATAATGCGTGAGGTGTGACTCAAACCTCCGACCTCCCACACAAATTTCACATTTTTCACCAATTGAGTACTTCATCTGAATTAATTATTTCTTTCACATATTATATTTATTTTATAAATATCTAGCAATCTCCCACATAAAAGAAATAAGATAAATATAAATACTTTTATGGAGTACGGTAGAAATAACGCATGCTTAGGTGTCTATCGACTTGAACCTTGACTTTGTATATTTTATTGAATTTGCTAACTGTAGAGTGAACTCTGTCTTGAACTCCATAATTATGATTGCAAACTGAGACAATAGAACACACACGTGACTTCTAAAACAATCATTGAGTTCTCGCTGTTGTGTTCATTTCGACATTGAACTTTCTCGATTTCTTTGAGTGCTCTAAAGAATTAGCCTCAATTCTCATAGAAAGCGGTCCCACTTTCACACTCAAANGGGTGCACTGTATCTAAACACCCCGCTGAATATCAGCTATAGTAAGCATTAAGAGCATTTGCTCATCCTCTAATCAATACAGTTGGTACTACTCATCATAGGGAGGGGGTTGAAATAAATTCAATGTAGTACCCCCACGGATCACTCAAATAACTTTGTTGGGGTTGAATGACTTCCTGAAATCAATACAGAATTTAGGGGAGCACATATTGCACCAGCAGAGGAAGCAAACATCTATAAAAACTAGCTGTAAATGGATTCAACTCAGCAAGAATTAATCGCCAGTAGAACATAAACCAGTAGAAACTGAGGCAAGAAAAACAACAGAAAAATAGACCAGCAAGAACACTGAAGAACCGAGATCAGATTTGGAACAGGAAGACTAACTTCCTCAGTCTTTATTCATCAAAGGACTTAACATGATTTTCCATCAGAAATCATCAAGACTTTACATGATTTTCTTAACCAGAAATCATCAGAAAGATTTGCTAGATTTACAAGAGTTTTACCACTATCTTATCTCACTTTCTATTCTCGAGTTGCCCTCTTTCTTCAGTCCTAATACAGGTATTTATAGGCACAAAGGGGTATCGAAGTTAGTTATTTACTACCTAACTAACTAAGGCTCCTTTTGGTTGAAGATTCCACCAGAAAATTGTTGATCAATCCAGCAAAAAAAGGGGCTCCAACTTTCAACAGAATTTTGATTGTTTGAGGAATCAAGAGACATACTTCAAGGAATCATTTTCTTACAATCTTCACCTTGATTCCTTGAAGTGAATTTACAGAACCTCTTCACAATCTCCAAAAGCATTTGCACGGTCTCCATCTTGCTTGTTATTTCCTTGCTTCATCCACCTCTTGTTTCTTTGTGGACAATGTTTCCTAAAGTGTCCTTTTTGATGACAAATCCAGCACACTCTCTTTTCTTTCCTTCCTCGCACACTCAACACTTCTCCAGTCATCTTGGCAAGATTACCATTCAATTTCAGGTCCAGTTCCTTTGAGAAGGCTGTTGCAGCAACTTCCTATAGGGTCAAGGACTCCTTGCTATATTTGATGGTGTCTCTTAGATGATCATAGGCTGGTGGCTATGAATTGAACAAGAAAATGGCTTGATCTTCTCCTCAATCTTGATTTCAAGATTTTCCAAATCTGAAACCAGCTTCGTAAACTCATCAATGTTGTCATCAATTGACTTTGATTCATCCATTTTGAAGCTATAGAACTTATGCTTCTAATAGATTCGGTTTGGCAAAGCTTTAATCAAGTAAATCTCCTCTAGTTTACTCCACATTCAAAGGCTGTCTTCTCCTTGATAACCTTCCTTAAAACCGTATCAGAGAGGCTAAGGATGATGGTATTTCTTGCCTTTCTTGCCTTCTTCAAGGTGTCAGCCTTGGTTGAAGCATCAATTTCAGATTGCTCTTTCAAAGCTTCTTCCAACCCAAGATTGCCAACGTGTGCCATCATCTTCTCCCTCCATAGGTTGAAATCCTTATAGCCATCAAACTTTTCCACTTCAAACTTTGATGTTGACATGGTGTGAGAAAGACCCTGGCCAGTAATCTTCCTTCACAAGATTTTTGTTTCAGCTATCACAGAAATTTAAGGAGAGGAAATTAGGTTTCTGGAATTCTTCTTTGCAGTTTTTAATCCGAGCTCTGATACCAATTGTTCGGGCTGAATGACTTCTTTACACTCTGAAATCAATACAGAATTTAGGGGAGCACATATTGCACCAGCAGAGGAAGCAAACATCTATAAAAACCAGCTGTAAATGGATTCAACTCAGCAAGCATTAATCACCAGCAGAACATAAACCAGTAGAAACTGAGGCAAGAAAAACAACAGAAAAATAGACTAGCAAGAAGAACACCGAAGAACCGAGATCAGATTTGGAACAGGAAGACTAACTTCCTCAGTCTTTATTCATCAAAGGACTTAACATGATTTTCTATCAGAAATCATCAAGACTTTACATGATTTTCTTAACCAGAAATCATCAGAAAGATTTGCTAGATTTACAAGAGTTTTACCACTCTATCTTGTCTCACTTTCTATTCTCGAGTTGCCCTCTTTCTTCAGTCCTAATACAAATATTTCTAGGCACAAGGGGTATCGAAGTTAGTTATTAACTACCTAACTAACTAAGGCTCCTTTTGGTTGAAGATTCCACCAGAAAATAGTTGATCAAACCAGCAAAAAAAGGGGCTCCAATATTGTATTCTTTTTTCATATTTTAGATAGTGTTTGGTGGGGATTAAAATTAGATTTTTAGTAGATTGTGATTGAAGTTTTTGAAATGTGTGGTTGAAAAGCTGTGAGACCCATGAAAAATATGATTAATATTGATTGTTTGATTTTGATTTAGATTAAAATCTAATTTTAATTTGTACCAAACAGACCTTTAGTAAATTCTCCCCCACTGCCAAGTATTGTGTTCTTGTGTTTGTGATTGTTCACTTCATATTTTGTCATATACCTCGCTATTCTCTAACAATTTTATATAATAAATAGAGTTTAGAATCGAAACAATAAGATCAATATAAAAGTGATGATTATGGAGATAACCAACATTTGGAAATAGGCATAACCAACCAACATTTTACAAGGCTCCTTCGCGGCCACAAGCTATATTTTTTCTTCTCTTTTTATGGGGATGGGGTGTTTGTCAATCAACCAAGGAAAGAGAGAAAAAATATCATGATCAAATTTAAATTAGGTAATAAAGAAATAGTCGAAACTCTTGTCTTTATTATGAATTCGTCATGAATACATTGGCAAATGAAGTAATAGCTGCCAAAAACTATGGTTTTGCCTTGTGTTAAAAAACTACCACAACTACGTACATATCTTCTAATTATTTAGCTGCCAAAAAGTTCATCTTCGTTTTCAGTTACTTCCTCTTAACCTACACAAGAAGAAGAGATAGTAAGAATAAGAAATTCAGAAACATGTCATTCTGAAGAAATACCTGAAGCAATGTATGAAAAATAACAATCTCAGAAGACGAGAGGTCAACAAATTAAAATACCAGAATTTTCCTACAGGAAGCTCGTCTAAATAAGCACTTACTTGGATTAGAACTAGCAAGAGTAGCGGTCTACGAGAAGTTAACAGTTCCAAGTATTCTTTCAGCAGATTGATAGTTTAGATTCATTGCATAAGCAGCGTGTGATTTCACAGTATTTGGTTCAAAACAGGGACCCCTTGGCTGAATTGGGCCACAAGCATGGGCTATATTTCCCTGCAACTGGAGTGTCGGGGATTCCAGGCTTAGGCACACACCAATTTCCTGTTGGATTTTGCTGGTATTCCAGGAGATTAAGGGTTTGTTGGAGTACAACACCTCGGAGTCTAAGCAGAATATGCAAGAGTAAAGGTGTTATACATCGCAGTTTAGTTTGAGGAATGCATATTTGATGGATCGACGGATGAATGAATTGCCTCATCTGTGAGTTGTTTAAGAGCCCAACATTGTTTAAGTTGCAGAACCATCAAGCTTGAAAAGCCCAAAGGATCCGCGTTTCTGATCCTCATCGTGGAGTGCATAGAGATAGGTCTTAATAGATTTTCCAGGCATAAGTGGCGTGCCAACATTAGAGATCCGCCGTCTAATCAAATTTCCAACATAGGCTTTTGCATTGTCTAAGCTTGGGACGACATCATTAGAGTCTCCCGTGCGTTGACTTCAAAATCGAAATTAACAAATTTCTTTGAACTAATCAAGATTTTCGCTCCCTAACTGAAAACAAGGGTTGACAGGGGATTGGCTATTTGAAAAGAGTACATATTTAATTTTTTTCTCTATCTCATTTGCTTTGAATTCATATATGATGAAGCTAAGAGAGTAATTAGTCATTTTGTCTTTAACGACACGTGGCGGTCTTTATTAGTGAATTTCTAGCCGAAATCTGTTACACTTTCACGTTTTATTTGTCATGCCTCATGTGCTTTACCCATTGATTATAATGTCGCTTTAAAGAGATTTAGCATTCTTATTCGTGTACTTTTCAATAAAGATTTTGTTGATGTTGTTATGGGCCCTCTGAGGCCCATCCACCTCATCCGCCACGTGTTGAACGAAATGGTCTAGTGTCCCACGTGGCCGACAAACTGAATCCAGGTGGACAAACTGATTCCATGACCCCGAACTAAAACACTTTTGCCCCATCTCGTGGAAGAACCAAATTCATCCGCCATTCACTGCGGATACAAAGGCCGCACTCCACATTCATTACGTTTCACAATCCGCCAAGCCACACCTTTACTAAGATCTTTTATGAAGAGATCTATCCAAAAGTCCTTGACTGATTGATGAGACATGTGGCAAGCTACAAACGGTCGACTCATATTGTTATGTCAGAAATCATTGAATGCCCGCCAACCTATGAATTGACAGATTGAAGCCTATGAAAGGATGACCCATCCGGGATCCGAAGCCACGTGTCCCCCCATCTAACGGTTCTTCTCTTCCTTTCTCTAGTATAAATACCTCCACACTATTGTAAGGGAGGGGTTCCAATTCTAATCTTTGCATTCTAGGCTTTAATTTTAGAGTGTCTTTCATTATATGGTCATACATTCTTAACCACATCTAGACGACCACTTCACTGTCGGACACCACTATCCGGTTGACTGAAATACTAACTTGACCATCGGAGTGCTCGTGGCTGCTTCTATCCCCACCGGAAAAGGCCACAAGTGACTAACGGCGTGCTACCGTACGTAGGGAGGAGCATACGTGAAGACTTATTCTGTTGGCCACGTCTTGAAGCCATTTTTTGAGGTTAACAGATTATCGTCATATGTGGGAACGTTACTGTAACCATGAGTATCCCCACAAAAGAAAAAACTTCTCAGAATATTTGGTTAATATCCCCCCTTGAAAAGGGGATTTGTTCTTAAAGAAAGAACAAATAGAGACTGTAAATTAAGTCTATGTTGTTTGAGATAGGAGAACTTGTAGCTCTAGACTCCAGCAAGGAAAAAGTAAATCCGAGGAGGAGACCCAGAACCAGGGCTTTCGCCACTCATTCACCGAAGAGGACGGCCGACTACGAAGGAAGAATGGGATCCCCACGGGGTCAAGTAATACCACCCTTCACTCTTTTATCATCCAGACACACTCTTAGGGAAATAAAGAGTGGAAAATGCTAAAAAGCATATCTACCCCTAGGCTGGCCCGATGCCAGAGCATTCATGACCCAACCATCTGAGACCAGGAATTGGAGTGGAGTTGGGTCGGAGCTAGCCCATAAGAGCGGAGAACTAACCTAAAAAATGGGTGGAAGGGAAATCTAAGGCCTGCCTTAAACAAATTCTCACTTACGACCATGCAACTCGGCCTCGGATAGTAGGCCCTCTCATATGGTTCTGGTATGATTAATTCTATGTTAGCTGGTATTCTAAAGACCCATCTACATTTTTCTAGAGTTTTCGAGGTCGCTTTAGAAGGACAGCTAGAAGCGTGTCCATGGGCGAAGTGGGCAATCTCCAGATATTCTCCCCTACCTAATCTACCTGTTTCGTCCGAAGATAGAACTATTGGCTTTCCCACACCGAGCTCCCCGTACCTCGCCCCTCACTTGTAAACAAGTTCAAAGAACTTCCAGTGGCCATTTCAAATTTTGAAAACTAGTATTTTTAACTCAAAAGAATGGGGCAAAGTAAAAAAGATTACCTAAGGTTTATGGTTCAAAGGAAAGGGAGTCGCCGGAGTTTTAGAAACTTGCTCGGTGGAAAAGAAAAAGGAAGCATAGAAGGCACAAAGTTGCAAAGGGATTTTCGCAAAAGTAAAGTGACAAAATAGAAGATTTGGGCCTTATATAAGTGTTGCCAACTCACCCCAACTGTCGAATCATATCTAGTCACATCTAAACCATCCAAGTCCATAGGTCATCATTGCCATTGAAACCAAGGGTCACGTAAGCTAATGGTTCTCATGGAGTAGTGTACTTCGCGCACTGATCCAAGCGCGTCACCTTGAGCCTATACAGCTGTCGTCATGATTACTATTTATAGTCATGGAGGCGTGCCTTGGAAGTAAGCAACACCCCCATGATCGCCTTGGGAAGACGCGAAAGCTTTCAAATCATTTGCACATATCCCTAGGTTGCCTAATTAGTTAGGACTTTGCATTGCAACAACTTTTCTCAAAGTTTCCAACACCTATCACTTCATCTTCCAGCTAGGACTTCGTCTTGCAATTACTTTTCTCAAAGTTTCCAACACATATCACTTCATCCTCCAGCTAGAACTTCGCCTTACAAGAACTTTTCTCAAAGTTTCCAACATCTATCACTTTGTCCTCCAGCTATGACTTCGCCTTGCAACAACTTTTCTCAAAGTTGCCAACACCTATCACTTCGTCATTTAGTTATGACTGTTTTGCCACAACTTTTCCCACACTCAACGCTTCGTCCCTCCATCAGGATTTCACCCTTGCATACCCTTTCGTCCTATCTACAACTAACGCATACATCCCGAAGAATGACATTATAACTGCCTCTACAAAGTCCATGCATTATAAAAATATTCATACACGGACTTGATGGACTGTTGTTATGGGCCCTCTGGGGCCCCTCTACCTCATTCGCCACGTGTTGAATGAACTGGTCTGGTGTGCCACGTGGCCGATAAACTGAATCCATGTGGACGAACTGATTCCATGACCCTGAACTGAAAAACTATTGTCCCATCTCGTAGAAGAACCAAACTCATCCGCCATTCACGACGGATGTAAAGGCACGTACTCCGCATTCATTACGTTTTACAATCCGCCTCGCCATACCTCTATTAAGATCTTTTATGAGGAGATCTTTCCAAAAGTCTCTGACTGATTGATGAGACGTGGCAGGCTACAAACGATCAACTCATATTGCTATGTCAGAAATCATTGCATGCCCGCCAACCTATGGATTGACATATTGACATATATGAAAGGATGACCCATTCGGGATCTGAAACCACATGTCCCCCCATCCAATGGTTCTTCTTTTCCTTTCTCTAGTATAAATACCCCCACACTATGGTGAGGGAGGGGTTCCAATTCTAATCTTTGCATTCTAGGCTTTAATTCTAGAGTATCTTTCATTATATGGTCATACATTCTTAACCACGTCCTGGCGACCACTTCACCGACGGACACCACTATCCGATTGACTGAAATACTGACTTGACCATCAGAGTCCTTGCGGCTACTTCCACCCCCACCAAAAAAGGCCACGAGTGACTAAAGGCGTCCTACCGTGCGTAGGAAGGAGCATACGTGAAGATTTATTATGTTGGTCACGTGTCAGAGCTATTTTTCGAGGTCAATAGATGTGGAATAGTTTATGGAAACAAATAAGAATATTTTTGCTTGTTCAGTAATTTGTGCTCGCATACCTTGTGCACTCATCGTTCATACTCAAGATCAAACTTATGATTTCATATTAAAAACACTCTTTGACAATGACCTAGGTTCGCACATAGTTTGATAATTTTTAAGTTAGAAATGTTCATCAATAGTGGCATAGGTTTGCACAGACGAGCTCATAACAGTCAAAATTTCAGTCACTGACTCTTAAAATTAATTGATAATGGCTGTAAGGCCACCCTCGGTTTGAGCAACAACGATTAATTTTTAAAATTAGAAATGTTCATCAACAGTGGCATAGGTTCGCACAAACGAGCTCATAACGGTCAAAATTCCCATCACTGACTCTTAAAATTAATTGAAAAGAAAGCACATGGTGTCTTAATCTGTTCAATAGTGTAATGCACGAATGTGATATTTGTAAGAGAGATGCTATTGTATCGGGAAGGGGGAGGGTTGATAGGAAAGAGTTCAAAAGTAAAGGATTAACTATGCACAATTCAAAAATCAGGATTAAAAATTAATTAATGCAAAAATCAGGTATTTATTTATTAATTTAACATATTTTATTAATTTATTATTAAATAAANTTATTAAATTTTTAGGTCACAGTTAATTAATAGTCACATATTATCCTACCCTAATAAAAAATTTATAAGTCACAGTTAATTTTATTGGTGACATTTTCAAATTTGTTGGTCACAGATTATTTTTCAATCACATATTGTCAAATTTTTAGGTCACGGATAACCAAATACTTGGTCGCACACTACTACTTCAGCCACTTTTGACCACCCTCATCCCGTCACTGCCATCACCACCACCAACACAAAACAGCCACCACACAAACACCATCACCACCACCACCACGCAGAAAACCGTCCAAACCTACCCCCAACCGCCAGATCCACCACCAACACTACGACCACCCTCACCCGCCACCACACCACCTCCATAACATACCACCACACCCACAGACACCACCACCGCACTAGCAATAACAAATAAAAATCATCCTAACCACCAATAACAGCCACTTACACAGACTCGCTCGACACCCACAGATCCGTCGCCTCTTCGATTCTCTCAACTTCGATCTGCCACACACCCACAATAGCCAAACACACATATCAATCACCAACAGCCAACCACCACAACAGTCGCTCACACAGATACAACAACACCTATAGATCTGCTGCCTCTCTGATCCCTCAACTTCGATCCGTCACACACCTACAGCAGCTAGCACAAAGTCGGGACTTCGACCCACAAACCCACAGCAACGTCGAGACACTGCTGTGAATGGCAACAACGTTGAGGCGCTGCTGCGATTTACACCAGCGTCGAGGTGCTGCTGCCAGCGTCACCGCGCGACAGTGGCGCCTCGACGCTGCTATAAAAGGAGTGGAGGAAGAAGGGAGGAGAAGCCGTGGTGGAGAGACTGAAGGCGGCGGTGGAGGTGACGGGCGATGGAGAGAAATGCTAAGAGAGTGGAGAGATGGATAAATGAATTAGTTTAGTTTGGATAGATTTAGGGTTTGATATGTAAAATAAAATACCTGATTTTTTAATAAATAAACTTTAGACATGGACCAATATTTAAACACCTGGTTTTATATAATTACGACGATAACCCCCCAACCGGCCCCTCACAATAGTGGGGGCCCCACCTTTTTGTGAGGGGTCGGTTGGGGGGTTGTCAACCCCCCGGTACAAATAGCTTTTTGTATTTATAATGTACGTTTAGTGGATAAACATGAAATGAATATTTGCATAATCCAAATTCAATTTCTCGGTCAAATAATGGTTGTTTGGAGTCATATTCTTTTCGTATTTTTCTATATCATTTAGTACAAAAGAAAATTTTAATAAATTGAGCTTGTTGTACACTAGTACGTTTGATTGTGAGTATTAAATTTGTATGGAAAAAATAAATTTTAGATAATTCAATTGTCTAGAACTTATTTTAATGAAAATTATTAATTAAATGTGTTTAATGTTGAAAAATTCCAACATGTGAGGTTACACATGTATATATATTAAAATGTGTGGTGCTATCTTAAAGATTAGTCAATAAAGTGATCTGGTGAAGTTAATTTTGGACTAATGGGTACTAATTATCATGGAATTAAAGTGTAGAAATCAGAACGGTTACTTTAAATTGATGAGAGGCCAATTTATAATAACCGAAAGATAATAACTACATATTCAGTCATGATTCCCAATTGAATGTGGTTTTCATTCCTCTGTATCCCATCAACATAGATAAAAATTCAGAAGGAGACTACGTATCAATTGGAAGATCATAACCCGTTCAAACAATCAGACTCATATGAATCAAGATATGCTTTCGCTCTTAATGCTCTCATTGATTTCAACCTGGAGAATTTATATATGCTTGTGATTACAATTCTTACAAGTGGTATCAAAACCACTCCATTGTTGAACCTTTGAAAAATTGAGGTTTTAACAATTTTGAATTTTGGGTCATTGAATCTTCTATCATGTTATTATATGGAATTTGGTTTTTGAAGTATTTTCAAAGTTTTCACATTTTGACAACTTCATATCTAAGTTTATATATATATATATACTTTGGTCGCCGGCGCATGCTGTAGTGCCACCGACAGCAGAATCAGTGTTGCGCAGCGTGCAGCACACCACTGCGAGATGCAGCGACGTAAGTGCCGCTGCTCGGTTCCAGGGCCGTCCCCGTTCCCCGGCTTTTCCCCATCCATCTTCCTTCATTTTTCCATTTGTTTTTTAGGGTTTACAGTTGGTTGGAAGTTTTGGGAGCGGGGGCTTGGGTTGCAAATTTGAAGTTTTGAGGTCATTGCTTGCAATTTCAAATTAGGGTTGAGTTTTTATATTTCAACCCCTAAAGTTTAAAGTACATTTAAGTTGGGCTTTAAGGTTATGGGTTTTAATAATTCAGCCCTAAAGTTTTAAAATTAATTAATTTGGGACATTTAAGTTCTGAATTTTGTAATTAAAGCCCTCAAAGTTTCTGATTTTGTTCAAATTGGCCCTAAAAGTTTTAAAATTTTAAATTTTACCCCTAAAATTTTTAAATTAATTAATTTTGACCCCTAAACTTTTGAGTTATTAACATTTAGGCCCCTAAAGTTTCAAGATAAATAAAATAAGCAAATTTGGTGTTTTGCTTTTCAAATTTTG
This sequence comes from Fraxinus quadrangulata, assembly GCA_903798255.1. Lineage (NCBI taxonomy): Eukaryota > Viridiplantae > Streptophyta > Magnoliopsida > Lamiales > Oleaceae > Fraxinus > Fraxinus quadrangulata. The sequence goes on from CAIGRB010099621.1 coordinate 68,886, forward strand.
GTACAAATGACTCATTTGGAAAACATAATATTCGAAAGTGACTTAATTGAAACAACATGTTGCCAAAGTAACCTCTCTTGTGGAAATTAATTAATTTAGAATATTAGAAGGATTTTGTGTGTATGTGTGTGTGTTATTTACACGAATATTGATCGGTCCAAAGAAAGGTCAATATTTGACCGAATTGCACATGCACCTGTGGTGATAAATGTGTGACACTTATAAGGTTTTCAATTGAATAATAAATCAATCCAAAGATGGGTTTATTATTTGACATGAGTTATTGTCAATATTTGATCACTACACCAGAGTACCATTTGCAATTAATATGACTGTCCAAATATTTGATATTAATGTTGTGCTAGACATCTTGTGATGGGGTTCACCATTATTTGAATTAATACGGATTCCTATATGAACATGTTAATTAAGTATAAATTATATATTCAATTAATCTATCAACTTCTACAATATCTGCCAATATCAACTCTATTCCTATGCTAAATGGAGCCAACTTCAAGGATTGGAAAGAGAACATATCAATTGTTCTTGGCTGCATGGATCTAGATCTTGCGATTTGGATTGAGCAACTCACTCCTCTTACGGATGAAAGTTCATCTAATGAAAAGAAGAATTTTGAGAAGTGGGGTCGCTTAAATCACGTGAGTCTAATGATCATTAAGCGCAGCATTTCGGAAGCCTTTAGAGGTACAGTGTCTGAAGAACTAACTAATGCCAAAGATTTCCTTGTCGAAATTGAGAAACGTTTTGTGAAAAACGATAAAGTTGAAACAAGCACGCTTTTGCAAAGCTTGATATCAATGAAGTATAAAGGCAAGAGAAATAGAATGGAGTACATCATGGAGATGTCTCACATTGCTTCTAAACTTAAGGGACTAAAGCTCGAGGTGTCTAATTACTTTCTCGTGCATTTGGTATTGATCTCGCTTTCTACACAATTCAGTCAATTTAAGATCAATTATAACTGCCAGAAGGAGAAATAGTTTCTAAATGAGCTCATTTCATATTGTGTGCAAAATGAAGAAATGTTGAAGTAAGAAAGAACTGAAATTACTCACTTAGCAACTACCTCTAAGGACAAGTAATAAAGAATAAGAAAGTCGCATATGGTTCGGTTCAAAATAAACAACGAAAGCTTGAAAATGATAAATCTTGCTGTTACTTTTGTAGATATTTAGGATATATAAAGAGATATTGTACTAAATACCATGTTTGGCGTGTAAAGAAAAGTACACTTCTCACTTTGATTTTTTTTAAGGTACATTTAGTATCAATACCAAGACACACTTGGTGGATAAATTTCGGTACCACTACTCACATAAGTGTGTTTATGTAGGGTTACCTGAGATACCAAAATCGATTGATACTGAAAGATTTATCTATGTGGAACGATGGCAAATCAGTTAAGGTTGAAGTTATAGGGACTTTAGGTTCTCATTAAATACTGGTTATTATTTGGATTTGAAAGAGACATTTGCGGTATCGTCTTTTTGGACGAAATTTGGTTTCTATTTCAATTGGAAATAGTCAGTTTAATCTTTTTCTTAATTCAAATATTTTGTGTAATGGTTCTTATATGGTTATGATAACCTATATTTGCTTAATACGGTTGCCTCTTACAAAGAAACCCTGTATGTGAATTCACTTGGTATTGAACATAAATTAACCAATAAGAATTCTGATTTATATGGCACAGGCGTTTGGGTCACATCTCTCAAAAAAGAATGAAAAATCTTGTGTCGAAAGGAATTCTTGATTTCCTTACTTTTTCAGACTTAAGTTTTATGTTAATTATATTAAGGGAAAACAAACAAACATAAAGAAATTAGGTGCCAATAGGACTTCAAACATCTTATAACTAATTCATATGGATATCTATAGGCCATTCACTTCGACTTCTTAGAATTGTCAACAGTAATTTCTTATGGTTATAGACGAATTTTTCTCACTTGACTGCCTATATCTCATTTATGAGAAATTTCAAACACTAGACATGTTTAAAGGATATAAGACTGCTGTTGAGAATCAACTCAATAAAAGAATTTAAAAAGTTAGATCTTACCATAGTGGTGAATACTATGACAGATATGACAGATCGGGTGAACAACGTCCAGTGCCTTTTGCTAAATTTCTAGAGGAATGTAGAATTGTCTCATAGTATATCAGGATCTCTCTAGGTAGAAGCGCTAAAGACTGCAGCTTAAATTCTCAACAAAGTTCTAAGTAAAGCAATTATTAAGGGGTTACAAATTTTTTAAAGATCCCACTATTAGGTCAATTTTCGAAATGAAAAATGCTCGATTCCTTGAGGATGTAGAGTTTGCAGGGGGGATGATGTTATAAGGTTAAGAATTTTATCTTGGATGAAGAATATGTATGTATTTCTTCTGTTGCAATTGACAATGATCAGATTCAGGAACAAATTCTTGCTTCAGATCTTGTTCAAGAAGCAATTTCAGATTAAGACAATATTACAAAATTTTTCATACACAATCAAGAGATTGTTCCAGAAGAACAAACTCAACAACCTCAAGAATAAATGACATTATTGAGATTCACTAGAGAAATGAGAAATGCAATTCCGAATAACTTTATAGTATTTTTCCAAAAACATGAGGATGGTATTAGGTTGATGGAAGAAGATCATATCAACTTTCATCAAGCAATGAAAAGTAATAACTCTCAAAATTAGATTGATACCATGAATGAGGAGTATAAGTCTATGCAAGACAATAAAGTTTGGAATCTTGTCACATTACCAGAAGGTGTCTTCGAAGTCCATTGGTTGCAAATGGATTTTTAAAATCAAAAGGGATTCGAAAGGTAATGTGGAAAGATATAAAGCTCGTCTTGTAGCTAAAGACTTTACCCAAAAGAAAGGTATCGACTTCAAAGAGACTTTCTCACCAGTTTCAACGAAAGACTCTTTCAAGATAATTATGGCACTTGTTGCACATTTTGACATTGAGCTACATCAGACGGATATAAAGATGGCGTTTTTTAATGGTAACATTGATGAGACGATCTATATGGTGCATCCAGAAAACTTTGTGTCAGGAGACACAAAAAATATGGTTTGCAAATTAAAGAAATCAATCTATGGGCTCAAGCAAGCTTCTCGTCAATGGTACTATAAATTTCATCAAGTAATTGTCTCGTTTGCTCTTGAGATGAATTTCGTCGATGATTGTATGTATCACAAGTTCAGTGTGAGTAAGCATATTTTTCTGGTTTTATATGTTGATGACATACTACTTGCCACTAATGATATAGACATGTTGCACGAAATCAAGAGATTTTTATCAAGGAATTTTAAGTTGAAAGATTTTGGTGACACCTCTTTTGTATTAGGGATTCAAATACACTGGGATCGCTCTCAAGGTATTCTTGGATTGTAACAAAAGAGTTATATCGATAAAGTACTTAAGAGGTTTGGCATGCAAAAAACCCGCAAAATAACCTTGAAGTTAAGGAAATGCAAAAGATCCCCTATGCATCAGCTGTTGGGAGTCTAATGTATGCTCAAGTTTGCACACATCAGGATATAGCATTCATTGTTGAAATGCTAGACAAATATTTAATTAACTCTGTGATGGAAATTAGGAAAGCAGTCATTAGGTTATTCGGTATCTATCGAGAACTAAGGATTACATGATCACATTCAGAAAAATTAGACTATTTGGAGATCATTGGATATTCTGATTCTAATCATGGAATATGACTGCAAAATATTGTTACTAGGCTGCATATTTTGGATGGATTTGAAAGACAATTTTAGTTGTTCTGTGACAATAGCAGTCTTGTATTACAACAGGAACCTGCTGATGTCAAAGTTTATAGACATTAAGTTCCTAGTTGTCAAGGAAAGAATTCAAAGTGGTTAGATTTCTATAAAGCATATTAAGACAAACTCCATGATTGCGAATCCGCTTACTAAGGGATTGTCACTCAAGGTCTTTCATGAGCACACTGCTCATATGGGTGTTGTATTTCATGAGGATATCATATTTTAGTTGGAGTTGTATTCTTATTGCTTTATGTTTTGGACACATTTGTGTATTTGAAAATTTTTCTATACAGAAATAAAGTATTCGGTTCATTTCACTTTGTTATTATGTTCAGTATTGATCTCACTTAAAATATAAGGTTGGACCAATTAGAAATAGACATGTTTGGATCACATAACATGTAATTTTCATACTGCACTCCCAGATTGATCTATGTCATTTGGTTGTATGGGTGTAAGTGACCATTGATGGATTTAGTCACGCTAAATGTGACGAAAATCACTTTAATCCTATATCAATATAACTAATGGACGAGATTGTTTGGAAATATCCTTAATAATGATAGCAAAATTTTGAGCTTATAAGGTTATGCACATTTGTAAGATTACATGTATAGTCCAGTAGAAGATTGTTGGAAAATTCCAACGTGTGGGGCCACACATGTATATATATTTAAATGTGTGATGTTATCTTAAAGATTAGTCAATAAAGTGATCATGTAAAGTTAATTTTAGACTAATGTGTATTAATTATCATGAAATTAAAGTGTAGAGACCAGAATTGTTACTTTAAATTGATGAGAGTCCAATTTAGAATAACCGAAAGATAATAACGGCATATTCAGTTATTAATTCATGGGTCATGGTTCACAATTGAACGTGATTATCATTCCTCTGCATCCCTATCAATAGAGAGAAAAATTCAGAAGGAGACTACGTATCAATTTAAAGATCATAACCCGTTCAAACAATCAGACACACATGGATCAAGGTATGCTTTCGTTCTTAATGCTCTCATAGATTTCAACATGGAGAATTTATATATGCTTGTGATTACAATTTTTACATTTGATTGATTTAGTTTTCAAATTAGAAAATATTATAGTTGTCCATTTTTATTAGTGAGTAGATGAGAAAGAGTGTGAGAGTGAATTATATAAAAAATAAAAATTACGTCTCCCTTAAGCAAATATTTTCCTTGTTTTGATGGAAAATATGATCATGTAACTAAAAGTAGAAAAATATTTTTCATATAAAAATTTGTCAATCAATTAAGACAAAAGTAGGAAATTAAGCGGAAAAAACACATATTTTATGGAAAATATTTACAATCAAACACACTCTTAGTGTACAACAAGTTTGACACTTCATTATGTGTCAAAATCTGAGATATTAATTGTTTAAAGTGTCTTTAAAATTAATGTATAAAAAGCTAACACCTTATAACAGCGTCAAACTTGATATACATGTATCAAGATTGAAATTTATTCCTAAGCTTCTAGTCAACAAGTATTATAAAAATGGTTCAAGTGTTGACCCTTATTTAAAAACGAGTATGGTTCACATTGACACATCAATTTACTCCTATTTTTAAACATAAGTGGTAGTGAGAGAATAGTTGGACATGTTAATTTAAAGTGACGTGTCAATAAATCATTGGGTGGACAACAAGTGAATAGCCAATTTTGAACATTAGATCTCAACTCCTCAACACCAAGCAAACCAAATTCTGTGTCATTTAACATACAACAAAACCGGACTAGTTTTCCCTCTACCAAGAAATATAGAAAAAGGTGCATCGCTTTTATTGTTTTCTGTTTCGACAATTTGGCTTTTTCAGACAATTTCCTTTATTTTAGGCAAGGTAGTACCTCATTTTTTCCTAGGTTTTAGATTACGGTTGGACAGGGTTGTATATAAATATGGTTGTCTTTGGGGTGCTCTACAAACCCTCCAAGTCTCAAAAAACAATTATTTTCATTTTCCAACTTATTCTTAACCTAACGCAGATAGCCATACACATGGCTGCAAATGTGCAAACATCTTCTCTACTCTTCCTGGTTTTCCTTTTACTACAAAACTTTTACTCTGCAAGTAAGCTCATTTATTTTGCAATTCAATGCTGCTCTTGTCCGAAATTTATTGTTTGAGTTTCTCTTATTTGTACATCATTATGTACATAATAGTGTACGTATAAATGACATGGAAGAAAGAAATAGAAAAAAATAGACGGAAAGAAAAGAAATTCAGTTATTATAATCGTTTTCTCTCTTCCATATGATATATTTTACACTATTATGTACAATGATAAACAAATAGCATTACTCTTTTTTTTTTTAATCCAAATTTCTTCATTTTTAAGTAAAGATTGTTTTGATAACTAATTTGATTTTTTCTCTCTCCTGTCTCTAAAATGGTACCACTAATATTCTTGGTTTTCAATTAAGTATACAACATATTTAGCCATGATTTAATGCCTTTTTTTTTTTTTTTTTTGGTGTAAACATGCGACATGAAAGTGGCCTTCTAGTGGCTGTACGATAAATCATAAAAAAATATGTGATTGTCTCATACAAGTACTAAAATTCTGAGAAAACTTTATCACTTGACTCTACACCAGACTGACTGAAAGCAAATAACAGATTAATATTGTCTTGTCTGATGAGTTAACTTCGTGTTAACCCCTTTTCTTTTTACATTTCATAGATTCACAATCATTTTTGGGAGTAAATTATGGGCAATTTAGCAACAACCTCCCTTCGCTTCAGGCGACGGTGAACCTTTTGATGTCCACAACCATCCAAAAGGTTAGGCTCTTCGGTGCTGAGCCAGCAGTCATTAAAGCGCTTGCAAACACCGGCATTGGAATTGTGATAGGATTCGACAATGGGGATATTCCAACTCTAGCATCCAACCCTAAGGTGGCAACTCAATTGGTGAAATCCAATGTTATGGCGTTCTATCCGGCGAGCAATATTCTTGCCGTCACCGTCGGTAATGAGGTATTGACATCAGGAGATCAAAATCTCATCTCTCAACTCTTGCCAGCAATGCAAAATGTCCAAAATGCCCTGAATGCAGGTAAATTATTTCGCAATATCTATAAGCTGGTAAAACTTCTGTAGAAGAAAACATTGTTTTAAATAATATTATATTTAGGTTAATCTACTTGTCCATTCAATGTGGACATCTTGGATGACATCCCATTAGGAGTAAAAATCGAGGCCATCGATTTAAATGTTTGAGAAATCAATGGCAAAATTGATTGTCACATCATGGAATGTCATCCAGGATGTCAACTAAGATTAAGTGTAACAAAACTGTTATATTTATAATGTGAATTGCAGTTTCATTGGGTGGGAAAGTTAAGGTCTCAACGGTACATGCAATGGCGGTGTTAAGTCAGTCATATCCTCCCTCATCAGGAGTTTTCAACCCTGGATTAGGTGACACAATGAAGGCATTGCTTCAATTCCAGAGTGCAAATGGGGCACCTTTTATGATCAGTCCATACCCTTACTTTGCCTACAAAAACAAGCCAACGCCCGATACATTGGCATTCTGCCTCTTCCAACCTAATGCAGGGCAAGTTGACTCTGGAAATGGCCTCAAGTACACGAATATGTTCGACGCACAGGTAAATTATTTCAGCTAATCGTTTTTGAAACTGGTAGTGAGATTCAAATTGCAACAAACGAAATGTGGTAGTCATTGAGGTTCGTGTCACCTATTTGATCAAATTATGGTTGCAAGGAAAAAAATGGCGTTTCTTTTGCTTTTGACATAGAAGGCTCTATTGGGAAGCTACGGCCATCTTTATTTGGAATGCTAATATTGTCACATGGTCTGCAAATTATGCCGCGTAGGTTGATGCTGTGCACTCTGCCTTAAATGCAATAGGATTTAAGGATATTGAGATCGTAGTTGCTGAGACTGGGTGGCCTCACGGAGGAGACCCCAATGAAGTCGGTCCAAGCTTGGACAATGCAAAAGCCTATGTTGGAAACTTGATAAACCACCTCAAATCAAAAGTTGGCACGCCACTTATGCCTGGAAAATCAATTGACACCTACCTCTTTTCACTTTATGACGAGGATAAGAAACCCGGGCCAAGCTCAGAGAAATATTTTGGACTTTTCAACCCTGATGGTTCGACAACTTATGATGTCGGTCTCCTAAAGAACACACAGGTGAGGCAATAATTCACCCATCCGTCCATCCGTCCAATCATATGTTTCTATACCTAAACTTTGACGAATAACATATCCTCCTGTAGACTCCAACAACTCCTTCGAATCCTGCAACACCAACTCCAACGCCAAAAGCAGCAGGATCTTGGTGTGTGCCCAAACCTGGCGTCTCTGATGCTCAGTTGAAGGGAAATATTAACTATGCATGTGGCCAGGGGATTGATTGCAGGCCAATTCAGCCAGGAGGTGCCTGTTTTGAACCAAACACTGTACAAGCACACGCTGCTTATGCGATGAATCTTTACTATCAATCTGCCGGAAGGAATCCATGGAACTGTGACTTCTCGCAGACAGCCACTCTCACTAGTACTAATCCTAGTAAGTCCTAATTTACAAGAGCTTATACCACGAAAAATTTAATGCTTCGTCAAATCAAATGTTTTTTTCATTGTCCTCTCTGTTCTAGGGAATATTTTTGGTTGTATTGCTATTAAATTATATATATATATATTCAAAAAGACATTTGTTTGATAATTTATTATTTATTATTCTTATGTTTTTTCATTGCTGTAGGTTACAATGCTTGCAATTTCCCCGGTGGCAGTAGCTGAAAGGATGAGGAAATTTTTGGTTCCTAAATAATTAGAAGAGATGTAGTAGTTTCCAAAGTAGTTCTGAAACAATAAGGCACAATAGTAGTTTTTCTGTAAGCTAATAATGAATTTTCAATTGTATTCATGATACTTTATTGAATAAAGGATATTTTATGCCATTTCTTTTTTATTTAGATTTGATGATGAATACGTCTTTGATTGATTGTACAAACTCCTACCACCACCAACCCCTAGAAGCTTTAAGTGGAACGAGTAGGCCCGAGACAAGCAATGGGCGCAAGCAGAGCAACATTTTTGGGTCGACTCACACGATTTGGCTCTCTCGCAAGCTCGTCCGCTCATGATCGACTCGTAAGTCGGCTCATGCTTGGCTTGCGAACCAGTAGCCTTGCCTAGCTAAGCAGTCTGCATTGCTTTTGCAACCATGCAAACTGCGTTGATAGCACCCTACATCATGGAGAGTTCTATCAAATTAGGAAGCCGTATGTAAACATTTTTTTTTATCATCGATTTTGAAATGCAGCTGTTATTGACTAATGATGAGTAGAATATATATACTTAGATTTATAATGTGTTAAATATATTTTCGTCTTCTCTGCAATGTAAACCTCATTTCACTAATTTAAATTTTGTTATATCCTCAATATTAAATATTTCTTCAGTCTTCTAACAGTGTATGGATGAACATTCTCTGTTATCTCAAGTATGTGTCGCAATGAAAAACACTTTCATAAATACTTTTGGTCATGTACCAATTAATTTTTTCTTAGTTGCATTGTTCAATCCTGTCTCAATTGCACATGACCAAACATTGCTTTCATATACTTCAAAATAATTCAAATTTTACCTTTGAGATAAATATATCATCGCTAATAGAAAGAAATATTGAATTGTGCAATTTATACTTTGGTTTAAACCACATACATTTAACGTTTTTAAAGTTCGAAAGGAATGAACCTCATATGCTTGGAGCACCAACATGGGATGAGACATTAGTAGGGGTCAACTTTTTCAAGATAGCTCAATAGTGGAATGCATAGTCAATATAATTGTATTAATTTTTAGGGATAATTACAGCAGCGGTATCATACCTTTCATTTAGTAGCAGATTTTGCCTAAATCATTTATTTGTGTCACTCACGGTACCAAATCTTTTATTTGTGTCATCCACAGTACCAAATCTTTTAAAATGTTGCAGTTGAAGTCTAAATGGATGGTTTCTATTAGTTTAACCGTTAGTTGACCAAATAATTAAATTTAACAATAATTTTACCTAATTTTAAAAGGTTAAAATGATAGTTTTACATTTTTTTAATAATAAAATAATTGAAATCAAATAATTAAAATTAAAAGTTAAAATCAAATCAAAAATCAACTTCATCTTCTCCATCCACCCCCACACATACCCACCCTCACCCTAAAACCATCACCCACCACTGCCATATCATCCACCGTAATCAATAACTACACATCTACTCACTACCAACCAAGCGAATGAATTCCACTTTCTTAAATCATTTTACAAATTAAAGGTAGTTTTCTGCACAAATGGCGACCATTTCATCTCTCGTTATTGCTACAAAACTCAATCTTACACCTACTACGAGATTTATTGTTGTGTTCTCTTCGTCCAATTCAGTGTTCTTTGGCAACCATGTTAATAATCGAGCTGGTCTTCACCTAGTTGTGAATCGGTCCAGAAGAGCCAATACGAGTGAGAAAATGGGGCTTTCGTGTAATTGCCTTTTTGGGCACGGAGTGCCGGAGCCTGTTGTAATTGTCGGCGCGATTGGGCTGATTTTCGGGCCCAAAAAGTTGCCACCACTACCATCTGCTCCACCGTAATCAATAACTATACATCTACTTGCCACCAACCAAGCGAATGAATTTCATTTTCTCAAATCAATTTTACAAATTAAAGGTAATTTTCTGTACAAATGGCGACCATTTCATGTCTCATTATTGCTATAAAACTCAATCTTACACCTACTACGAGATTTACTACTGTGGTCTTCTTCTGGTTGTGAATAGGTCCAGAAGAGCCAGTACGAGTGAGAAAATGGGGCTTTCGTGTAACTGCCTTTTTGGGCTCGGAGTGTCGGAGCTTGTTGTAATTGCCGGCGTGGTTGCGCTGGTTTTGAGGTGGATGGAGAAAATGAAGTTGATTTTTGGTTTTTAGTTTTAATTATTTAATTTTAGTTATTTTATTATTAAAAAAAATGTAAAGTTACCATTTTAACATTTTAAAATTAGTCAAAGTCAATTATTTGGTCAACTAACGGTCAAACTAACAGAAACCAATCGTGAGTGGCACAAATGAAATGCTTAGTACCATGGATGACACAAATGAAAGGTTTAGACAAATTCTGCTACAAAATGAAATGTTTGATACCGCTGCTGCAATTATCATTAAAAAAAACTATATTTGATGCATTGATCCATGTGTGTTTTCTCGTGGTTTGTTATAAGTTAATTTTCATGTTCATTGAATTTTAAAATGATAGTAGTGATTCGGATTTTTGGTATTATCTTATTTCTTACATGTGTTTGTTATTTAAATAGAATACTGTCATTCATTCTTACTAAGAAATGCAAAAAAAATAAAATACATAAATAAAGGAGAAAATTCAATATTGACTTTGTTTAGTGTACATCGAAATTAACATCTAGTTGTACGACCCCCTCTTGTGAGGGAGTCAGTACACCAGAACGTAAATAACAAAACCCATTCAATATTTGCTCCCCCCGCGTAGAGATGGCAGTGTAGTTGTTGTGAAGGATATGAGTGGAAGAAGATAATTACATTTTTAATCTCTCTTTTTCTGAATCTTTTTATTTATTTTTATTTTTTTATTTTAATCAAGAATAACAGATTGATAATTAGTCCTTTTTAATTTTTGAATATTCCGATCAAATGAATTAACTAACCAAAAAGGGATAGAAATCATTCATTTCGATGAATTTGTGTCCATTTTTCAAAGATAGGGACAAAGTAGACCGTTGTTTTGCATGAAAAATTTTGTCTATATTTCAATGGTAGGGGACAAAAAATGTGGACGTTGCTTCATTTTTGTATGAAAAATTGTGTATTTTTAATTATCGTTTTCGCAATGCGTACATTTCTCAAAGTATACTTCTTAACCATACATCAGCAGCTAAAAAACAGTAAAATACATATAAACAAATCCAGAGTTAATTTTCTATATACTTCCACGGGTTCTTCAATGCAAAAGATTGCTTTGCTTGATGAACACAAATAAAAAGGATTTGGTTGGTGGGTTGGGGTTCCCCAACCATCAAGCAAAAATTTACAAAGGATTTACAACTATTCAAAATTCCCTTTTGGATTTTGTCATTTGTCTCCTCAATCTCTTACACTACATAGAGAAGTATTTTTTTCATCATTTCTTTGTATAACTTAGATATGGATCTTGAGCAACGGTTAAAACATCTGGTCTCTCGGCTTGGTTATATGTCAGACAACTACGAATAAAATCCTGCAGAAAATTCAAATACAACCATAAATTATTCGTTTTAGAACACCGAAGAACTGCATTTTTACCAAATGCAAAGGAACAACTAAACCTTCAAACTGAGCAAGAAATTAAAACTAAGCAAACATGGGTTTATATTTGGCAAGACTAGAACTTAAAAAAAAAAAAAAATCATCCAATATAAGTCGAGTACCAACTTTGGGATTCGCATTGTCAAAGGGAAGCAAAAAGAAAAGGAGAATAACAAAAGTGTGCTTCTAGAGATATTGAATGTGTAATGTGCAAGACAAGAATCGCAAGCAGTAACAAGACGAGAAGAAAAGATTAACAAACGTTCAGTGACTAGTCTGCAATAAAGTTTTAACAAAATTTAAGCTCAGTAACCAACTTGGAACAAAATGAAGTATAATGATCAATATGAACTTGACAAAAGTACATTGACGCTGGTGTTTTTAACTTAAAGAAAGAGTATATTGTGTACCTTTGCCTCATTTGATACAGATGGCCTTGAAGGAAAGTCTACCTTACGGGCCTTGACAATGGTGTCTTCACGTAAAATTTTCTCTTGCGTCTGGTCATGTCCAAAAGGGCGTCTGCCAAATAGCATTTGGTAAAATAGAATACCAACCGACCAAACATCAACCTGTTTCCAGAGACATTCAAGTAGGGTTGATAATTAGGCCAAGTGGTGCCAGAACATTTAAAAGCTTTGACAAGTATTATGCCACCGTAAACGAGCCTACACCATGACAAACCATATGTTGGTCTAAAGCTAGAAAAATTAGCACAGGTCTTACAGTGTTAGGCCATTTATTCCTTTTAGCTTGCCCATAATTAAGCATGTTCGGCTAAGCTTGAAAAGTTTTACGTATAAGCAAATAAATAAGTTTTAAGATATATAAGTTTTTTATTGGGCAATGTTGGAAATAAGTTACTTAATTTGACAATAAGCTAAGAGTTACTGTCATAATATGTTTTAACTCTATTTACATAAAACAGAAAAAAGAAAACATATGCAAACATGTTTGGCAACAAAAAGTAAATTTCACTTTTTCTAAGCGTAGTCTAGCATGCTCCCACATATGAAAAGTACAGTGTAACCAACCTTTGAGGATATGAGAGGTGTCTTGTTTAGCTCAAAGCATTCTGGAGGCAGATACCTGAGATGATGGCAAAAACTATGATGAACAGAAGAATATGTAGAAAAGCAGCTGCATTCTAATACAAAGTCCAGAATGCAACATTACAATTTCAACGAACAAGACTAAATAAATTTTAATATTTAGACTTATATAAATTCTCATGTACAGAACAGTCACCAGAAAGCCATCAGGAGAATTCTTCTGCTTTCGATTAGAACAGAACTGAAGTACAAGAGTCAAAAGCCCATATAAATGAATTCTTTTTCTCCTTTTCCTTTCCTGCTAGTAACTAGGTGTGTGTTTGACACCCATTTTGGAGAAGAATAAATTCTGGAATAGTGATTGATGGGAAGAATGTGTGGTTAAAAAGTAAGAAGAATTTTTGGGTTTATGTGTAATATTATTTTATTGATAGAACGTGTGGTTGAAATGAAGAAAGAGAAAAAAAATGAGAAAGAGAATGGATGTCAAACAAGGGCTAGGATTCAAATGCTGGGGTTACTTCTACTTTAAATGAGATTACCAATTTTAACTTTGACCTCAGATAATGAGATACCCTTCTCTTTTCTTTCAAGAAGTAATCTCAGAAAATGAGACAACTACCATTGATATAGCGACCATGAGGGATAGTTTTGGACATACAAACAGGAAAATGGATTACATAACCCAAAAAGTAAAGGGCCATTGCTTCCCAGGGTAGAATCATAGAGCCGTAATGCACATATAATACAGAAAATCCCTTTTAATCATTTTAGGTTATAAAAAGAAACAAATAGTTCAATGCATTAGCTCAAAAAATGCCAGAAATTGGAGAAGGAAATGCAGAATAAGAACAACTGCATGGAAGCCACAAGACAAAGCAAGACACTTCAATGCTGACATCTACTATACTTTCACAAAAATGAAGTCCAATACTAAACGCATAAGTTCATGTTTGGTAGGCAATATAAACAGGACTGGACAACACAATGAACAAGATTTTAGCTTCTTTTCTTTCCTAAGTACTATCCAGTACTATTCAATCCTCCATGCCAAACATGTAATAAATAATTCATAACTTACCAATAAGTTCCAGCACCTTGAGACGTAAGCTCCATTCCCTGGGATCCCACATCATCCTCCACTATCTTGCTAAGGCCAAAATCAGTTATTTTAGCGAAGCCAAGCTCATCAAATAAAACATTTCCAGGCTTCAAATCATAATGGATAATCTTCTGTGATCTTTTGTTCAGGTAAACAAGGCCTTGAAAAATCTGGACAATAATGATCCTTGCTTCTCTCTCTGGCAATAGAGGCGTTGCTTTAAGAACTCCATCAAGATCCTTGCCTGATGGAAAGAATAATATTAGTGAGTCTCGAAAGGTGACTCTATTGAAGGACTGTGAACTTTTTTCTCTTCAGGAGAAAAAAAAAAATCAAATTGATGATATAACTGAGAAGAGTGCTCATACCACTGCAATACTCTAATACGGTGCAAAATGTATTTGGATCAATCTCAAAAATATCCCAAAGGCGAACAATGTGTGGGTGCACTAATGTTTTGTGAATGTTGTACTCCCTGATTGCATGTCGTATGTAACTTTGCTTCTTATCTTCGCTCCACTGAGCATGTAAGCCATGAAGCTTACATGCAACATATCTATGCTCCACCAAGTCAAAAGCCTGCCAGAAACGCAAATTAGGAATCAATACAAGAACGTTTGACCTTGTAAGAAGAAAGGTCTAGAATGTACTATGATCTGTGGATCCTTTTTTGGCACTTCCCATTCAATAAAAAATGTTCAAAGCTTTAGTCCAAAACATAACTTGCATAGTCCTGACCTTATAAACCTCACTGAATCCTCCTTTTGGTTCTTCCAAATCTTCTCGTATACGATGGTTTAAAATCTGAAAATTGTTAAAGCGGGAACCATCCTCATCTCGAATGCGTTTCATTTCACGTATAAGCCTTCCTTTCTCCAATTCATATCGATCTCTGTCACGCATTACTATTTCTTCCTCCTGAAAGAAACTCAATTACAATAGTATTGCATTGTAAAAATGTAACAAGAATCAATCCTAGTTGAAGCAAACTTACACGCTTGATGCTGCCTAGACGAGATTTGTATACTTCATCCAAAAAGAGAACATCATCATGAACAGTCTCTGTGTCACTTCCATCACCTTTGTCTGCAATAAACATTAAATTTTATTATTACTAAAACATGAAAAAACTTGATAATTCCCATTATGCTCACTCCCTAAGTGTACTTTGACAGAGCCAAACAAAACCCAAAGGAAGTGTTCCCTTCGGTTGCAAGTGGTTTCACATAGGGCCTGACTTGGTGAAGGCACCATTGCAAGAAAGCCAACAAATAGAGGAGGTTCGTAAAGCTACAGAGGAAGCTGGGTCCTTTGGAAAAAAATATTCCATTGTAGAGACAAAATAAATAACCTCAAGATAAATCCAAAAGCAATTCCTTGTTCAAACAAAATGTGTTCACCAATAACTACAATCTTAATGATATCAAGTGTCACAACCCAATTTTATAGTGGCTATGAATCCATGTAGAGACACATGTTCATTCCTTACTAAATTAGCACCATCATTATTACTAAAGAAGAACTCTACCTGATTGACGTTTCTTCAGTAATTTTCGCTGCCTTTCAACAGCTTCCTTGTTCTCCAACAAGTTTCTCTGCAATAAGAAAAGTTCAACTGATGGAAAGACCTTGTAAACAAAATTACTAGTTTGATTTGTGAAGGTGGATGTCAAAGTAACATGAAACGAGAATACTTAGTGAGTAGGATATTAGTTTGAGTTATATTACGTCCACAGTTGTATTTAAGCACACAATCAAAGATCGGGAATAAACTAGACAAATCAGTCAGCTTGATCATATTACAATATACATAACATCATAGTAATAGTAAGTGCATCATTCAGTCTATGCTGCAAACTACAACAGACCAAAGATAATGTGAAAACTGTACTTGATACATACCATAAAACTTTGTCATTAGATATTTTAATCTCACAACTAAATATAAATTAAGATTTTTTATTCTGTCATATTAAGATTTTTATTTATGTTAGTTTCAGGAATTAGGTGCCCAATTTCCTTGCTTCCCAGTATGATTTTAAACACTTATGAACTAAATGATTATTGTGAACGCAAATGAATTCTTCATTAACTTAGCAACAGTGAAATATAAATTCTGGTTTAGTTCTTTTATCTCCCATTAAAGAATGCAAATTAATTATTTTGTTAGTCAAAACAGTGTTAAAGAAAGCCAATATCAAGAGTGAGTGAAGTTATAGAGAAGTGTCAACTGCGAGCAAGCAGCCTTTATTATCATATTTTAGAATATAAGCTGGCAAGCTTCTGAAGAGTCAGTGAAACTTGGCAGCTCAATCATGTTTTTCTATGCCAGTAAATTTAGTTCATTGAGAAATATTTTGCACAGATAGCGTTTATCTGTGCATCCAAGATATTATCTATTGGCCTATTTTGGCAACAGGATCCACAGTGAAAAAGCATCTCCTTGCAAGATCATGCATATAACTGGTGAAAAGTTCATTGCCCACAAAATATTGCATTCTAGATATATAAACAAACACAAGATTATAGATATTAATTTGCCATAAAACAGGAAGGACCATACAAGGTGAGTATTGAGATCCTTAAATGCTTGTCCATCCTCCCATGCCTCAGAGATGACTGTCCCAGCCCTGTCCAGTTGATAGAAGAAGAAAGAGGTGTAAGCAATAGGAGATAAATGGATGACACAAAGCAATAAAAGAACGTAATGAAATTTGATATTGAATATCAAAAAACAATGGGAGATAATTACGTAGATGAGATGAGGAAAAAATGAAGATATCAAAAGGAAAACTTTGCACTGAAGGTTTGTAAGATAATTACTTCAGAGTTCAGCTCCCTTGTCAACTGAAAGTAAACTAAATAATTGCATAAAGTTTAACAACTTCCAGCTTTTTTTCTTAAACACGTTATTTACCAGAAAGCACGAGAAAGTGTAAAAAAGAACAAAAATTTTAAGAATGGAAGTTTCACTTGCGAAAAACCAACAATTCCTATGGATCCCAATTTCTTATGCAGGCTGGAGGACAAGAGAGCAACTCCAGCAACCAAATGCACTAAAAATGATCTCCAAACATTTCATGACGCATAACCAGAAAAATAAGTTGGAAAGCATTAAGGGCAATATGAAAGTGGAAAAGAAGCAAAAGAAAGAGCAAGCCTCTTGCCTTTGCATATCGGATGAGTAAAAATAATTAACAGTGCACATATCACACTATATCATACTAGTTTTGATTTTTGCTTAGCTTTAGTAATAACGCTTGCGTTTTAAGTCTTCAGATCTCTCTAAGATACAATGTGGCACAATAAACCATTCAGCATCTCAATATTTCTCCCCTTTTTTTTTTTTGGTGATATTGATTCTTTCCAGGGTAAAGACTACAGTCAGTTGGCTAAAGCACTTAATTGTACCCTATTTACATTTACACTGGGGGTACTCAAATTTCTGGGTGATCAACCAACACACTTGGTGATGGTAGGCATCGGTTAGGTAATTTTACCAATCTCAGTATCCAGACACCTAGGGAAACCATCTATAACTGATCTAATTTGTCAAACGTGGCTAGTGTTAAGAAAAAGGGTTCCAAAATGAAAGAAGCATAAAATGTGAAGCATTTCAATTTACTTGGATGAGTTCCATAACTGTAAAATATTCTCTGAAATCAGACAACCACCTCATAAGAGCTTATGTGCTGTTAAAAAGTGTTTGACGCCAAAAAATATCCATACTTTTATTTGTAGATTTCTATATTCACCACGGAGCTACTCAATGAGAATCATGACAATCTGAAATCATACTAAAGTACATGTAAACAAATGACGTATCACCCATCATTTATAGCATTTTCAAGGTAAATTATCCACTCTTATAAACAAGTCAAGCCATTATTCAACAAATAAAGGATGTATGAATTGAAAAGGAGAATGTTAATGCATGTTTTGCACGGTAATGTCCAACTTCCAATTACACAAACAATGAAAATAACAAAATGCTTGACTCAAAGGTAAATAAAATTCACATAGATTCATTAACTTCAAAAAAACAAACGTTGCCTTCTTCACTAAGCACCAGTAAAATGGTTCATAGCTCTTTTTCACACAGCCACATGGTACACATATTTCCATGGACCAAAGTGGAGACACGCTCTAAGCTTTTCTGTTTTCTCACACATTCTTCTTTTTCTGTCCACGTAAGATAATAAGGACAGCTAACTACTATAAATAGAAAAGTGAAACATAAAATTTTGAAGTACCTGACTACTCCCACATTACCAAGTCTCAAGGAATCTTGGCGTACTTTCATCCTTGCTTCTTGTCTCTCGGCTTTCGAAATAGATATCAATAGATCAGATATTATTTTCATTCTCTGCAACAATAAAACACACAAATAACTAATTGCTGGCAGTAGTGAACCAACATATACACATCATCAATCGAGTTATTTTCTTTACTTGACACGAAAATTGCACCATACATGAAATGTCGGAAAGAATGACTATCCCACTATGCAATTTTTTGATTGAAGCCCCAATCAGCTACATCCAATTTTTATGAGCCTGATATTTGTATATGAAATATTTTAAACTCGGATATTGGCAACAGAGATGCACAATAAAACAAAGCTTTCAACTCACAGGAGCAGCAATCTTTTACCAAGAAAGGCTACCCAGTTCTAAGCCCATCACGAAACAGGCCACTAGATTTATATCTTATCAACTTAAAACCATTTAGATAGTAGAACACAGTAACATGTACTAACTATATTTTATGCTCTACTTACATAACTTCGCATAACACCAAGAAACTAAAGAGGTTAGGAATATCTTCATGCCCCAATATAAACATAAGAATTGTTCATAATTTCAAACAACAATTAGTTGCTTCTCTACCTACACAAATTGAAATTTTCTTTTCCCCCCCACCCCCCGACCAGCCAAACAAACTTTGGCTGAATTTAAAGTAATGCTTCTTACTAGAAAAGTAAAAACTAACTGCTCAAAAGACGATAAAAGCAGACTGGGAAAAAAAAACCTTTGGCTTCATCTGCTGTTCATAATCTTTAAGATCCTTCAGTTCCTGTTCCAAATAGAATAAATATGATAATGCAATTTTGCATTGAAATAAGAAATGATCACTCAAATCCAAACTGCTTTTGAATTCAAATTACATATACACCTTTTCTAACTGTTGACATTGATTTTGACGATCAGAATTCTCTTCACATGACTTTGTTAGTTCTTCCTCCAAAGCTGCCACTTTTGCACGTAAAGAAGCGACCTCCTAATTTCATTGGTACCATAGACAGGCAGATGGGGAAATAGTTTAAATTAGCTCTATTATCTCTTCCTAATATCAATGACAGTCTAAAAAGGAGCAGACTTAGTAAGCAAGGAAAAGAAACAAAAGTAATAAGGATGTCACAACAAATGAATACCTCTGAGGAGGTATGCCCATCAAGCCCAAGACGCTCATTGGAAAAACACTCCTGCATCTGTCAGATCAGGTAGGAGCAAAAGAATACGTAAGTTAACTGTCTTCATAATAATTTAGCTCATACTTTAAAGTTGCAACCAATTCTGCACATTAAATGGATGCGTTCAACAATCAGGTAGCATAAATATATAAAATAAAATAAAAATGCATCCAAGGCGTAGACTTTTTGTTCTCATAACCAAATGATTAGGCTTAAGCAGCACCATTATGCTCTCATACTTGAAGCACCTTGAAGCCTAAAGTGGAAAATGAAATCATCAAGTTACAGGACAACAAATTATCCTGGAAAATTAGAAAATTCAAACCAAATCTACAACATAGATATTAATGGGAATTTGTTAATAATTGTTTTTCCTTAATACACAAAGGTCACAGAAATTGTCGAGATAATTTACTCGGTGATACATAAAGCACAAGGCGATCTTATAACTGAGATCCAAAATAACAAGATAAAGTGACAGCGAGGACAGGATATAACAATCATGATGCATCTAACAAATCAGGACGGCAATGTTTTTGACTACCAGTAAAACAGGAAAATATATGAAAAGGGAGAAACTTCAAAATATCGTGCATCAATTTATTCAGTAAAAAGATAGTCAGAGGAAATGGAAGTAAAACAATTGCCAGTTCTGTTCTGTCCTTTTTCAACATACCGATTTAGTGGAAGAAGAGAAATTAATGAATGAACACGCTCAAACACTCGTTGATTCTGAGAGTGCCGAGAATTTGATATGGAATTGAGAGAAATCTCAAAGAAACATTGTTCAATCAACTGAAAATAAGAATTGCTGTCTGTTATTTCTGCTTTATTGATGAAATTAAAATCCAAACCCTATTTAATGAGAAATAACAAAAAGAGACCCTAAATACAACAGAATAAGCAAATAAGAAAAATGAGGAAACAAATGAACAAGGCCGTCAGCACATTCACTTATGACTGTATTGATCACCAAAAAGAATTATAACAAAGGTATACTAAAATCCATTAGTACATGCAAACATATTCTTGGAGTCAAACTACACAGCAGGATAGCATTCAGAAGTTAAAATATGTCATGATATAATAAGCAGACCTTCTGTGAGATTTCAATTTGACCGTTGGATAGAGAAACTGCTGTCTGATCACAAACTCGGGAACCATGCCCCTTACCTGAAGCAGAACTTCCCCTACCACGACCTCGTCTTTTTTTATTTACATCCGGACCCACCTTGTTGGAGTCTAATTCTTTAATAACTTGTCTTGCATCAGCATCGGCCTGGTGTAAATTTCGTGAAGCATTACTATACACATTGTTTCCCAAATAGTAAAATCTTATGATGTACCGACACGGACATGTGTGTCCGACATGACACATGTCGCGTGATTTTTCAAAAAAGTACTGACAAGACACGCAGTCGACACGTTGATTAAATTATTTAAAATTCTTCATTTATATAGTATAAATTCAATTTTATAATAGATATTAATTTTTCTTGTTGAAATCTTTTAAATATGAGTATCTATTTTTTATTTAGTAATAATTTTGAGTTAAAAATATGTAGGGTGTGTTTGAGCCACATTATTTTGGAATAATATATTTTGGAATAGTAGATTGATGGAGAATGTGTGGTTGAAAAAAAATGAAAAATTAGTGAAGTGATGGAAAATATTATTTTATTGAAGAATGTGTGATTGAAAATAAGTAGAAGAATGAGAATGTAAAAAATAATGTGGCTCAAACAGGGGCATAAAATTTTTAATAAAGAAATAAAAATGACTATAGTAAAGTATCCGATGAGTATCAGTATCTGACAAGAGTTCGACACGTGTTGGATACGGACACGCTACCCTAGTTGAAGTGTCCGTGCTATAGAGGTAAAATCTAAGAAGAATGCTGAAACTACCTTAAGAAGGCATACAAAGATAAGATTAAGAGACTATAAGGAACAAAAATATGGAGAAATGGCTTATTTAATTTTAGGTAGACTACAACATAAGATGAGATTCAACAACTGCAAAAAGCCAACCAATTATAAATCTCCATTCTTACCTCAACATGTTCAAATAAAGCAGAGTCTTCAACTTTGCGGCGCTTCTGGATGGTCGCTTGTATGAGAAACTCCCTTCCATTCTGGCACGTGAGTACAGATATGAGAAAACAGCCGTAATAGAGTAAGTCTATTGAATGCATCTATTACATTTTTCGAATAGCAAAGGTAGTCAACATAGATTCTAAATGGAATATCCCCAAAAGCACCAACAATGCAGTTAGGAGTGGAAAAATCAGTTAACTATGAAATATGAGATGATGTAAAATAGCACAAACAAAAGTGGAGGGAGAAGGGAACCATAGGACAGTATTCCATCATGTGCAAAAAGATATTATAACAAAGAAAATGCAGTTAGGAGCGGAAAAAAAAACAGTTAACTTAGAAATATGAGATGATGCAAAATAGCACCAGGGAACCATATGACAGTATTCCATCATATGCAAAAAGATATTATAACAATGAAATGCCGTTAAATGACTGATAACTAGTAACTGGTCCCTGGATTGTGAAAAAACTCAACTAACACAGAAACATAATAACAGATAAAAGTGGGTATGTAAAAATGTAATGTAACAATGAAAAGCCCTAAATGGTACTAATAACTAGTAACTGATAAAGGGGGAGTCAAGTCGTCCATTTTGGTGCAGAAACACATATGGCTTTATCTTAAACATTTGATGCACATACGAGACTAATAGGTCCACGAATGTGAGGGTAGTTGCCGGTATTGCAGATACAATCCACTACAAGAAAATATAAGTGGAAGCACAACTAAATTTTCTTCTAGTGGCAACGGTGTTAAAAAATATAAGATACACTACAATGGTATTCGAAAATATAAGATGCACATAGACGTTTGGATAACTTAACTATCTTTAGCTTTTCTATTCCTTCATCTACCAATAAAAGCTAGCTATATTTCTCTCCTCTTTTTCAATTTGCATTTCCTTACATAAGGCATTTAGAGTATCTAGAAATGTTCTTAATGTATTATTGTGTGAACCACATTTTCCAATCATGTACTGATAATCAATCATAGTTCTAAAAGTCGTAGCAAATTATCAAGTGTTCTTCCTTAAGTAGAAGAAAGGGAGAAAAGGAAACCCACTTATAAGTCCAAACTAGATCTCGATCCATTTCATTGTATTCTTCCTAAGCTGTCCAATGCTTACTGAGGTACATACACTTTCGATGCATTTGAAAGGAGTCAACGGTACAGGGGGGGCTGTCTTTCAAAGCCCCCTACCTGATACACCCCCACCCCACCCCCCAAAAAAAAAGGTTCATTTAAATACAAACTTTAGACTTGAAAATCAACCTGTACTAACACTTGGGGTAAGTAAGGTTGAGTTCACTTCAAGAATAACTGCACATCTAAGATTTCACCAGCAGCTTCTCAACATTGTGCGAGCCAATGTAAATGTTTGTAGTTATATATCATTCAATTATCCAAAATATTTTGGTTGAGACCATGTAATGCTCAATATGTCCAGTTCAAGCCAACGAAGTAATCATGGCATTGGAATCCCATTCAAAGTGAATTCGGCCAAGTTTCATTCCACAAAGATTGCAGTAGTTCAAATTTTCTAAGTACTCCCAAACAAAATTTTGTGTTGCCTCTGCTCTTCACAGACATGAATGGATGCCGCTCATTAAAATTTGATTCCACATTTCATGTCCATGTATAAGTATACTAAAAATATAGAATTCCAAGACAGAATTCAAGTGCTAAATCAAATTTGTGCTTATGGTACCTTTACAAATATCACTATTTAATGCCATACCATGTAATAAGCCATAAGTACAATAATCAAAAGAAAATTTATTTGGAACAAGCCTAGTTTTTTCTTGCTTGCTCTCATGGTCAAACCACATTCTGTCCACTATGTAGAAGTGCAGAATTTGATAGCTAAAATTCTGATTTCCAGCAGCTTGGAATTGGGTGCCAAATAATCATACAGCAGTTTTTATTTTGCACTTCATTACCTTTTCTAAAATAAGAGTAAAACTCTAAAAGAAAAGACAATGAAACTATATTCCGTGAAAAGAAAAGCAACCATAGATATTATCAACCACCCCACAGACTGTTAGCATATACGAAATCCAACAATTTAATACCAAGGTCAGTTTTTTAGTACTTTTGACAAAATAAACATCAAATGCACGTCCGAAAAACAAAAATATCCTACACCCACTATATAAGCATGACAAAAAATTAAGATTCAAAATTTCCAATTTTCAGGTTACATTCAGCGACCTAAGAAGTATCACAATTATGCCAACAAAATAAGCTTTGATGTTAAAAAAAAACACTCGTCAAATACTCACGTCATCGTCAGAATCATCACTTGAGACCAGCGACTCGGAGGGCAGGCTATCGGGTGGAGTACCAAACTTGACCGCGGCGGACCACGACGTGGACTGGACCTGGGTCTGTACTTGGGCTGGTGCAGCAACTGCAGACGTCTTGCCCACCATTCTGGCCTCGAGTTTCGCAATTTTCGTGGGCAGAGACGATTGATCCGATTGATTGGATGAATTTGAAGAGAAATGTATAAGCATGTCCTCTGACATTGCTTATTTATACTATTTCGTTGCAATTGCAGTCAATGCAGGTAAAATCTAACGGACTGAATTTTTTTCTCTTTAAATCATCCACGAAAACAGTAGTTGCAGACCCACGAAAGAAAAAATAAATAAATAAATAGAACGCAAAAGGAAAGGGGATTTTTATGGTATTAGAATGAAAGCAAAGATTTTTCAAAGGCCCTTGAAAGAAAAAAGTCGATTAAGCGATGAGATAGTGACATCAGTCTATTCAGGTTGAAAATTCAACAGTGTATGAGTGTGAGAGAGAGAGAGATCAGGGTTTGCGATGGATTTTTGCAAGGGCGAAATGAAAGCAAAAATATTTTTGAACTCTTGAGACCTGTTCTGAAGAGAATTAAGAAAAGTGAGGATTTGTTCAAACTTGATTGTGTGAGAGCTATTTTGATCTGGCAATCAGGTCAGGATCTGTTGCCGACTTGCAGTGTGTCTAGGGATTGTGAAAGTAGATTAGGGCATCCTTAAATACACGACTTCAATGGGTCGCGGTGGATTGACTCTCGAGTTCCATAGTCTTTTCAAATCGATTTATTCAACCTTGTTGCATATGTCATTGAGTTATGTAGAAAATTAGTTCAAAACAAAATGAATATTGATAAAATCGCAAGTTTATTATGTTCTCAATTTGATGTGAATCAAGCCAAGCTCATGCGACGAAGGATTAAACCTGCATCAACTCATGTGAGATTTCTTCGCGTGGAATCTTGTGTATGATTGCTGTAAGATTGGTCAAACCAATCGATTTTACATTTTCGAATCCGTAGTGTGACCATCCAATGTAACAAACAAACAAAAATTGATTAGAGCGGGATGTATATTCTTGGGTAATGGTTTGAAGAAGGCGAGAAAAGATAAAAGATATATAGTTGATATTCAGCGTTTGTCTGGAGGAGATTTTCAAAATCAATTTTTTGACCATTTTTGGTCAATTGGGGCTCACATGTGAGAGATTTAGTCAAGAAGAGTGGCTGAAAATTGTTGAAAATTGTGGCCAACGGTAGGAAAATGGCTGTCCAGCTGTAGGAATTTTACTATTAAACATTTCCAAACAGGCCGTTAAATAGAAAGTTTATAAGTTTAATATTGTCTTTCATTTCATATCATCTTATTTCCTTGGTTTATCCTCATCGATCCTAATATGGAAATTTCAACGACGAGATTTAATATATTGTTTATTTGTACTTCGTGAACGTTCGTTGTTCTTACACAACACATTTGCCTAAAGTCTCGAATGACTTCACATTTTAATCGCAAGATCCATTTGAATTGATCTACATTTTTATCTCGAATTAACATTTCTAGAGAAAATAATAAAAACAAGTGGTGATGAATGGGTCAGGCCAGCTTTTCGGAAGCTGGGCCCATACTTCGGGCTAGCCCTACTAGTGGATTAGGCACTGTAATCGGGTCGGGTCAGCTCGTAGGCCATATATTTATTCAAAAAAAAAATTCCTAAAAATTATTTGTAAAAACTTTAATAACAAATTTGTTAAAACTTCCTCGTTTTGAACTTGAATCTGGCTACAATTGGATGTAGGTGCAGTAAAATTGTACGTGATGATCCATTTGATGTAGATTTTGTGAAAAAATGATTTTTAAAATTGTGTGATTAAATACCCTGATAAGTGTCTGTAAGAAAGGGGGTTTTGATGCAAGTACCGGGGAGGAATTTCTGTTGGGTTCTTTTCTGTGAAGAATTAGTGGAGGCCTGAGCATAGAATTGATTTTATTGCTACTCTGCAAAGTAAAAAACATGGCGTTTGGTTAAAAATAGATATTTAATGTATGGGAAGATTCAGGTATTCTTTGTGGGTAGGAATCCAGGAGGGAGAACAGGAAGCCAAGAATGGAATTGGATGATAATTCATCTTTTAAATATTAATAATAACATTATAAAATTAATTATTCTACATACTCACCCACCCCCAATTTCATTCCCAAACACTGAATCATTTCCCTCCCTCTTCTCTCTCTTTATCACTCTTCTCTTCTAGCGCCACTGCTCTAGCAACGCCACTGCGCATAGTGGTGCCGTGTCGTTGCGCTGCGAGGCAACTACGTGCAGTGGCATTTGTTGATGTTTGTTGGTGGTTTTTCTGATTTGATCTGTTGTGGGTGTTTTTCTAATCAAATATGCTGCTTAGCTGGAGTTTTGTGAGTGGTTGTTGGTGTTTTATAAATGATGGTGACGGTGTAAGTATTGACGGTGGTGGTGCGGTGTGCAATTAGTGGTGGTGGGGGCAACGTGCACAAATGGTGGTGGTTCATGGGGTGGTAGTGTTGGTGGTGAGGTGGCAAATGTTCAGTTGATGTTGGTGGTGAAGTGAGGTTGGGTGAGGTGGGATTTTGGGTGATTATGATCAATATATTGATTAATTTGTGATCAATAAATAATATGTGACTAAAAAATGTGAGATTACGACTAAATTTATAATCACGACTCACGAACCAATTAATTTGATAATTTTGATTGAAAAACAATTTGCAACCATTAATTTGATAATTTGTAAAAGTGAAATAAGCTCTGACTTATAAAATTTGTAATTTGTGATCGAAAAATAATACGTGACATTAGTCTAATAATTCATTTGTTAAGTTATGATAAATTAATTTGATAATTTGTAATCGAGAAATAATGCGTGACCTATTAATTTGATAATTTTTTACCGATAAATAAGTTGTAGCCTATAAAATTTGTGATTTGTGATCGAAAAATATTGTGTGATCACTTAATTTAATATTTATGACCGATAAACAAGTCATGAATTATGAATTTTGTGATTCGTGACGGTGATATTTTCTGATTGTGATTGGTAAATAATTGTGATCATAAAGTGTATAGTACAGTGATTTTAATATATTTAATTAATAAAATATATTTGATTAACTATTTTAATTAATAAAAATTAATTATGACTTGAATTTTGAAGATTTAATTTTGAAATTATATCTTCTGACCACCTTAAATATGCATTGTTCCTTTGCAAAATATACCATTTTTGGGTTTGCATTCATAAACTGTGTATCTTAGATATAATTTTATATGTGAACTTTTTGAGCTTTTTGTTAAGCCATGCAATTGTATTCTTCACAAATCATGCGAGATAATTTTTTAGAGACTTTCATTTTAGCATCGATTGTAATTATTTCAAGTAATTTTTCGTGTGTTGATGAGTATCACTCACAGTATTTTGCTTGTCACCCTTACATCTATTCTAATAAATATTGAACATAATTTTCATTCGATTTAGTATAAAGCTTAATGTTGAAACACGAGGTTCACCAATCTCAAAACTAACATCGAAAAGATGTATAAAGCAATATTTGATTAAATTTGACATCATGTCGATTCTAACTGTTGTGCTTTTTTATATCGCAAGCGTACGATATCGCAACAAGCGGTATAGTGGACTTTTGAGTCCGAATGTCGTTCTCCCGAAAACTATACTTTAGGACTTAATCTAATTTTTCTAACTCATATTTGACAAAAGCAAGTAAATAATTATGATAGTTATGATTATTTTTTCTAACTATTTTTAATTAATTGAAAATATAAAAAGATTGCAAACGATGGATGATTGAAAAATCGAATATGTGATGAATATTATGGCATAACAATTTTATCTAATGATCAACTTAATTCTTAATTCAAGATTAATAATTTAATTACAAAATATACCATTTTTGGGTTTGTATTCATAAACTGTGTATCAGATATAATTTTATAAGTGAACTTTTTGAGCTTTTTGTTAAGCCATGCAATTGTATTCTTCACAAATCATGCGAGATAATTTTTTATAGACTTTCATTTTAGCATCGATTTTAATTATATTAAGTAATTTTTCGTGTGTTGATGAGTATCACTCACAGTATTTTGCTTGTCACCCTCACATCTATTCTAATAAATATTGAACATAATTTTCATTCGATTTAGTATAAAGCTTTATGTTGAAACACGAGATTCATCAATCTCGAAACTAACATCGAAAAGATGTATAAAGCAATATTTGATTAAATTTGACATAATGTCGATACTAACTGTTGCGTTTTTTATATCGCAAGTGTACGACATCGTAACAAGTGGTATAGTGAACTTTTAAGTCCGGATGTCGTTTTCACGAAAACTATACTTTAGGACTTAATCTAATTTTTCTAACTCCTATTTGACAAAAGCAAGTAAATAATTATGATGGTTGTGATGATTTTTTTCTAACTATTTTTAATTAATTGAAAATATAAAAAGATTGCAAACGATGAATGATTGAAAAATCGAATATGTGATGAATATTATGGCATAACAATTTTATGTATTGATCATCTTAATTATTAATTCAAGATTCATAACCTAATGTAATATTCGATCGAATTCTTCTAATGTATTCAATTTATCCCTATCGAGTTCTCATTGAACCTATTTAACTAATTAAATTTCATATCTTTACGTGATTTAATTTTAGTTAAACGAAACACTAGTTCTAAGAATTCATATTATAACTACAATAATTAGTATATGCATCTCTACACGTTATACTAATTTATTGAATTTTACTGTATATTCTAAATCTCAAACTCACTTCTAGATTCGTAAGAGATTCACATAATCATCAAATTATTGATCATGTAATTTAATGGATTAAACTCATAATAAAACAAACACATAAATAAATAAATCACATAAATCTTGAATAGAAAAATAAAGGATCACAAATTGACTACATTGTTTTTCCTAATATAAAAATGAGTTATTCATATTGCAAAAATAAAAACGCGTAAAAGTTGAAATATCTCATCAAAAATTGTCAAAATGTGAAATTTCTGATGTCTGCAGTCATCTTTTTTTTTCTCTCTTTTTTTTTCTTCTTTTTTTCTTTCTTTCGGCGTTTTCTTTCCCTTTTCTTCTTCTTTTCTCTCTCACTTTTTTTTTTCTCTCTCTCTCTCTCTCTCTCTGTTTTTTCTTCTTTTCTCTCTATTTTTTTCTCCAATGCTTCATTACACATAAAGTTTTACTTAAAAAATACAATATTACATAAATTAGGTGAAATTTTATCTAAAAGACAATAAATATCATGATTTAGGATCTCGAATAAGTGTATAAACTACATTTATCACACTTCCAAATTTGAATTTTTGTTTGTCCTAAAACAAAATTGAAACTTAACAAACACAAAAACAAGCAATGCTAATTACCTAATTGGTGGCCAATCAATTAAATATAGCAACAAGATTTAGCTAGCTAACTTGACTTTTATCTCGAAATTGAAATCATAATATTAAATCTATGCACAGCTTCAAAATCACAATACATAAATTAAAATTCAATTTTCCAATGTAAAATCGAGTGTGTGTGTGTGTGTGTGTGAATCAATGGTCAAATATGTTCTTTCATCACTCTTAGAATTCACACACCATCAAACTTATTCTTTTAACTCTTTTCCGGTATGTGAACTAATGTTGGATTTTTTTTACTATCATCATCTCTCTAGTTTGACAAATTAAATTTCACGAATCGCAATTCAACATTTCAATAAATAAGGATTCTCCATTAAATTTGATTGCCTCAATCTCTAGAATTTAACTAAGTTAACAATCTCTTATCAAAAATTAAATTTTCTTAAACAAGTGTTTGACACTTAACCAAGACATTTGATGGGTCTTCTGTTTTATGTACTTGCTTTTTCTGAATTTTTATAAATAATATTTTTCTTTATTTGAAGCATTCTTTCCCTTAAACTTTCTAAATGGCTCATGTAATAAGCTTTCGATCGATGACTCTCAAGTCAGATAATCATAGGGCACCAAGTTTTAAAAACCTTTGTAGTTTTAATTGCTCGATTAATAAATACTAGGAAGAGAAATGTCTAATGAAATATTTTTTATGCTTTAATTAGTGCAACGTTCCTTATTTAACACCAATTCAAGTAAAACGACATCTAACTTGAGATTTTCACTCAATTGCATTCTATTGACTTGAGACAATCCACACAAGATTTTAATTTCACACATGAAATTTCTATATATCTCAACATCTTCTTACAACAGTGAAATCCCCCAAAATTATTCTAAATTTGGTCCAAAAAATATAAAATTTAGTGATTTT
>CAIGRB010099641.1:0-28806 GCA_903798255.1 Fraxinus quadrangulata
AAATTTTAAATCTTGTTTCTTAGTTTTGAAATGAGTCATAGTTAAACTCTTAGATATGAAAATTTCTCTTTAAAATTCTCACCTATTGTTTGTTGGCCGTAGACCATCTTAGATGCACTATTAATATATACTTCTCTTCATATATTTAGTCAAACTTTTTTGATTGATTATGGTCAGTTAAATTGGACAGTACTTGTCATGATTTTTTTTTTTTTTTTTAAAAAAGGGAACAATGTATCTAAGATAGTTACTAAATATCATTTCAATTTTAGAAACTAATAATAAATTTTCAAAAATAATGCTATATTTAATGTTTAATATATATATTCTTCCCTTAAATCTAGGAGTCGGTTACAACCAATTTCCAAACAAAGCACGTCTCTCATTTTGAACGTACTGTGATCATCGATCCAACTAGAAAGCGACAGTAAACTCTCTGATCCCAAAATTCTCATAAAAAATTGGCTGAATCAAGATTGGGAGGTCATAAATTGATTGTCAGCACTCAAGAGCAGATAATTTCACGACAACAATTACAAAAGCAGAGAATTTTTGAGTTAAGGAGTTGAACTTGGTAATCATCTCGGAGTGTTTTTCATTTGGTTCGAAGTAACAATTGATAAAGGAAAACTTTATATTGTAACTAGTTGGTTTCAATATTTGAATTGACAAAATCGGACTGTCCAATAACTTGATGCTGTGAAGGAAAATTGAAAAGCTTAGTTGTCGTTGGTATGTGATTTACTGTAACATTATTTTAAGTTTTGTGACCTATAAATATTTTCACAACTTTTTGAATCACTAGGATGTCATAATTTTCTACACCCTGCATGATTTTCTACTGGTTTCTACATATTTCAATAATTCATTATAAAGTAATGTTGATGTGCTTTAGTTGATCGCACTTACTCCTTGCATTATTGTTAATATTGGTCAGAGTCACATATTAGGTAAACTGATTGTGACATCACACAGTTACAAAATGGCTGATATTGATGTTTATCAATAACATTTGAACTTAATACACTGTTACCTAGTATTACGTTTTGTGAATGTTTTCACAATTGTTAAAATTGGTCACAACCACATATTGTGACATATTAGTGCATTAATGGATCTGTGACCTGAATTCCATATCTTTGACTTAACATATATTGGCTTTTGTGAATTGTTCTTATAGTTTGATATGTGATTAAATGCCATGCATACTACCACGAATCTGTATATTTATAAATTGATAGAATGTGGCAATACATTGTCTTTTAGTGCCATGACATACATAAGCTCTATATGACTTGTATTATCGATGATGTGACCTGTATTTAAAAGATGTAAATTGTATTTGTACCATGGGAGCTGTGAATATTTCGTAATTGTTTGAATCACTGAGATGATACAATTTATTACAACCTACATGATTTCGTGCTGCTTTCTACATATTTCAACAATTACTGGTCACATTTATTCTCTACATTGTTAATACTGGTCACATCACGAATTTGATAAATTGACTGTAACATCATAAGGTCACAAAATGTCTGATACTGTTGTTTATCAATAGTATTTGAATTCAATACACTGTAACATGCAGTGTTATTTGTAAATTAAATTATTTTTTTCGCGTACATTTGTGCAATGGGTTATGTGCATGTTTGTCTGTTGAATGGAGCACATTCATCTTCGATTTTGGGTGATCATAATTGTAGTTATAAGAAGCTTATTGACACTGTTTGATCGAGTATTGTTTGGATCCTACGAAGGTCACAGTAACAATGAAGTACGTGTTGAACAAAAATCTATCTCCAGTCAGAATAAAAAGTGACAGTAATTATTGTCACATATGACATTGAAATGTATGGATTGTGACCCTTTCAAATAGCCCTTATGATGTTATAGTTATAGAACGTAGATAACAATCTCTCAGTTTTCTGTTTATGGAGCCGATTCTAATTAATGTAAAATCCAGTGGAGAGGTATTTTCATTATAAGATATGTCATCAGACATATGTAAAGCAACTGTTGAACCTTCAGGTCACAGTTGTATCTAATGGCAAAGCCGCACCTAGCGAGGCCCCACAAACGCCCATGCTGGCTCTGCCAGCGGAACTAAATTTTCTTTTTTGCTTTGTATGTACTGAGAGGCGGGCGATGATAATGAATGAAGGATAATATACTAGATCACTTAAATATGAAAACAGTGAAGAATTAAGAAAAACCCAAAACTCAACAATCAACACAGATGAGGTTTAGTATATTTTCTTTTTGCAAAATAGACAAGGAATGAGATGAAAAAGTCGGTGCAAATCAGGAATTAAAGTTACTTACTATAAGAGAAAGTGATGATGAATTGTGGTCAACGACAAGTTTCGCAGCTGCATTTTGAGGGCAAACTCAGAAGAAAATTGGGGGAAAAATGAATTGATACAGTTGCTATGGGCTAGAGAGCCAGATTTTTTACCAGAGATAATGAGATCACCACTGGGTTGTGTTATTTAAAAATAAATTGGCTATTTTAAATTAAATAATTTTTTAATTAGTAAATTTAAATTTGGTTAAATTCATTAATCAAGTAAGGGTTAAGGATGACAAAAAACCCGACAAACCTGATATCCCCGCCTCGTTAGGGACGAGAATAACCTGCTTAATAGGGTATTCGGGGCGGGGATGGGTAACGGGTGCCCTGCCCCGTTTAATTATTTTAT
The DNA here is from genome assembly GCA_903798255.1 of Fraxinus quadrangulata. Classification (NCBI taxonomy): domain Eukaryota; kingdom Viridiplantae; phylum Streptophyta; class Magnoliopsida; order Lamiales; family Oleaceae; genus Fraxinus; species Fraxinus quadrangulata. Next base: position 2,703 of record CAIGRB010099641.1, read on the forward strand.
TTTTTGAATTCAATACTTTAAATGAAAAATTTCACAAAATTCAATAGTCCTAATAGAAAATGTCAACTAAAATTATTTGTCTAAATCTAATGAATGGTGGCAATAAAATAAATTATCAAAAACTAAAAAAAAATTAAATTAAATGGGGGTAGTATCCCGCCCCGCCTTAAACGGGTAACGGATCGGGGAATTGCTCGGCGGGGGCGGGGGAGGGGGAGGTTGCCTCGACCCCGCCCCGTTGCCATCCCTAGTAAATATGTGTTTGATTGATATGTAATATATCTCCTAAAAGGAAAATATTTTCCTTGCTTTGAAGAAAACAAAAATCTACTCACCTAAAGAAATGTTTTCCTCAAAAACAAGGAAAATTAGGCAATATTCAAAGATTGAAAATATTTTTCATGGAAAAAAATGACAATCAAATACTTTAAAAGTTGGTAGTTGGATGCAGAAACGTAATTTTCCATTGAGAATTTCCCAATTTCCTCTATTCTTACTCTCTATGTCAAAATATGAGGAAGTAAGGATATCGATGATTGAGCCGAGTCAGCTGGAATTTCTGACCCCTGGCTTAACACGTCCTATCAGGTGAGCCAAGAACAAGGTAACTCACAAGACAATATTGATTGAATATTTTTTCATATGTATATGATTTTTACGTTCTAGTGCATTTATATATTGATTGTAGAATTTTTAGTATTATTTTATTAAATATTAATAAACGATCTTGTTATTCCGTCAACCGCTACCCTGGCTCATTATTATTCTTGGATCCACCACTGGATGTATCCATTGCTGGTTCTGGAGAGGTTGTAGAAGGGAGGGTTTTCAGGAACAAGAAGATTCTGAAATTGAGCTTGTTATTTTTTTGCAATATAGAGCATGTTCACATTTATAATTGTTTGATTAGACAAGAAGGAATGTATTGTCAAATGGATATAGATCAACAAGTTTGGGGAAAAAAGAGCTATTTAAAATTAGACATATGACTGATTTTCACACATGTGCATTAAACATAGTTCTAGGATCTCACAGGCAAGTGTCAACATATATCGTGTCATCTTGCATCAAGTACAAATATACCTTATCGCGTACTATATACACTTCAAATGATATATGTAATTACACGTTGCTTACATATGAAGTTTATTTGAACTATGTAAAGGCCTATAAATCTCGTGAGCAAACTTTAAAAATAATTAGGGGTGATCCAACAGGATCTTTCATGATGATACTGAGCTACTTTTTCTTCCTTAAACAGACAAATCCTGATGAGTCACATGAGTAGAGTTGGATGGTTACAAATGTTCAAATACTACTTCATGGCACTTGGTGCAGCAATTCGTAGATCAGAGTATAGTAGTCTTGTGATTGTGGTTGATGGTACGTATCTGGATGGATATTATGGTAGTACTCTTTTTACATAATGTACATACGATGAAAATAAAAACATATTCGTACGCCCTTTTAAAAACAGAAATGAGAATGATAGATCTTAGACACGATTTTTTGAAAACTTGAAGAAAGTTTATGGAAATAGGGAATGATTGTTTTTTTTTATCTCTGGTCGATATAATAGTATCATAAATGCAATTGAAGTTGTTATCAGGGAACTTGCCATAGAATTTCTTCATATCACTTGCTACAAAACCTGAAGACATATTTCATTAAATCATGTCACAATATAATGTGAGCATTCAATTCGGTTGTCCGTACATGCACGTTATCAAAATTCGAATACAAAATGCAATATCTAGATACATCGAATGAGAAGATTAGAAAGTATCTGGTAATGTATTACTTCCAGTTACATTATGCATCCATATCTAAGCAAGTCTAATATATATTAATTGCATTTTGATATTTTCTGTTTGTAGGATGAAGTTGGATCTGACGAGTGGTCAAGATTCCACATTCCAGCTAACAAATGTTCAATAATGACATCGAATATAGTGGAATAAGTGGATGCAGTCACAAAGGTAGCCAGAACTATCTTGTTGTAGTTTTGTTGGAGTCATTGCAAAAAACTATACAATCTTGGTTATGCAAAAACAAGGACAATACACATGGTACTTTCACAAAGCTATCGAGCAAGTCCGAGAAACTCATGAAAGAAATGAGCACATATTTGAGGAATTTTAGGGTAATATGGATATTGTGACCTTATTTGTGATTATGTGACCTCCATTAATGTGTATGTAAACTATGCATAATGTGTGAAAATGTTCTGTGATTGGATACTCTGTCTGTCATGGTAAACTGTGAGTTGATTACTTGAAAGATTGTGGCTTATTATTGCATTGATAAATTTGTAACATGAATTTTATTTCTGTGACATGACATATGGTTTTTGTGAATTGTTCTAATAGTTTGATCTGTGAATGAATACCTTGCAAGTTACCACGAATCTGTAAATTAATAAGTTGATAGAATGTGATAATAAATCTTAAATATTGACATGTAAAAGCTCTCTGTGACCTGTATTGTGTGATCTGTAATTGAATTCTATGATCTTTCATATGTGCTTATTTCTAAATGTTCAATTAATTTGTATTATTACTATGGATCTTCAATATTATATGTTGCAAACATGCAAGCGACATCTGTATACTTTTTGTAACCAAATAGTTTTCATCATTGTTTGTAGGTATCTCCTGCCAATCAAATAATTTTTTCGGTTAGTGATGAAAACTCATCTTTTGTGGTTCAAATAGATCAACGTACATGCACCAACAAGATGCTACAAGTTGACCAATTACCATTTAAAGATACATTGGCTGTGATTGCAACTACAAAAATGGATCCATATGATTATTGTTCGTACTATTACACACGAAAGGCATACATAATACGTACAAGGATACAATTTTTCCAGTGAAAAATTTAAATGAATGGATAGTGCCTGAAAAAGTATTTAACAGAATTGTATTAGCTTCTAATCAATTATATTATGAAATCAAATGATGATACAATTTGACTATAGAGATCACTAAAATTTTCGTATTTTCTTTATTAATTCATTTATTGGTTTTAGATACTATTGGATATATCTATAAGAGTATAGAAAATGCATTTAAATACAGTTGAATTAAAGCTGTCACATTATATTGAACAATTTATGTATATGAAACCTCAAAAGTTCATAATTGTAACATGTTTTCTATAAAATATGAGATATTTGAATGTGACTTGACACTTATTATTAATGAAAAATGTTTGTTGTGATATGTACAGATTATACCGGCAAAGTGTGGCCTTATATCACTATAGATGAGAGATGTGACTGTGTTTTGTAACTCAATATCAATGGAACTTGTGACATGTGAACCACCCATGCATAGTGACCTATGGTCTGTAACATAAATCAGAATGTAAATGTAAATGTGAACATATGCCAGTAATATGTGGAAATTGACGTGTGATCTGTGCACATTGACATGTGACCAGTGACATAAATCAGAACACAAAATGTGAACATGAATAAGTCAACAGTGACCAGAGTGACCTGTGCTCATTGACTTGTGAAATAAATCAAAATGCAAAATCTGAATATAAATCAGATTGACCTATGACACCATTAAACATTGACCTATGATCAGGGCACATTGACCTCTGACTTGTAACATAAATCAAAATGCAAAATGTGAATATAAATCAGTGATCTGTGACCAGTGTACATTGACAAGTGTCCGTAGTAGTTAACAATTCAAACAATATATCTATATCAATGACAAATCATATTAACCTATACACATTGACCTGTGACCAATGACATCAATTAGAATGCAAAATTTGAACATAAATTAGTGACCTGTGACACCATTACACATTGACATGTGACATAAATCATGCAAAATGTGAGCATAAATAAGTGATTTGTGACTTGTGTACGTTGACATTTGTCCAATAGCAGTTAACAATTCAAACAATATATCTATACCAATTATAAACTACATACAACCTGCTGAAATGCAACAAATAAAAAAAAAAATTCACTACTAACATGAACAAACTAAAATAATTGTATTAGTCAAATGAACATGAATCCTATATTCATAGACATTACAAAATTTAGTAAACATGTAAACTGATGCTTAATAAAAAATTATAGTAGCCCGACAACTATCAATTTATCACAATACTATTTCCCCTTTTTTTGTCCTATTTTGTGACTTACATGATCTACCGATGTTTTGTCACGTGTTTTCTATAACGTGTGATTACCGCAAGTGTACGATGTCTAGTTTGTAATATAGTGATGAAATGAAAAATGTCGAACCCAGAGGGATTGATACTTGAATTCTACCGAATACTATAATTGTTTAGTTTTCACTTTATTTAGATAATTAAAATTGAATTAGTTTTGTGATTTTAATCTAATATAGATGGAATAAATAAATGACAAGTGAACGGAATCAATTTAACTAGAAGTTATCAAATTATGGAAGTCTAGGGAATGATTTCATCGCACTATCGAGAATGTTTTCAACCTATAACTTTAATTCAATCAAAATTTTCTCAATTTATAGGCAAGAACCCTAAATTAATTCTATTCCCTCTCTCGAGTGTCGAATAGAACCTAATCCTATAGTTTAACTCCAATATCTCTATTCCGAATTAGATGTATAGAAAGTATCGATGCACGTGGTTCTTAATTCAAATAAGCCTCAAAAGTTATACTCTCTCGAAATCTGTGAAACCTAGGTTGTGTTATTCTTAGATCGCACCTAAATTTCCCTCTTTTGAGTACCGAAATTCATGCATAAATTCATTCAACTAGCGGCCAATTAATTGAAAGCATTACAAACAAATAACATAAATACTTTAATGAAAAATCCAATAGAATTAAATATATAGGAATTAAACACGTCTCAAGTCAATTACATCAAACACTAGATTTAAAGATTTAGTTCATAATTGCTAAAAACAACAAATTAAAACCTGAATTAAAAGAACATGGAGAACAAAAGAATAAGAAAAAAATCTTTTGTCGCTTGAATTCTTCTCCAATTTTTTGTTGTTTTTGCTCTAGATCAATTCTCCTTCCTCTTATCTTCTATGACGTCATTCCCAGCCTTCAATTTGGTCTTCAAATGTGTATTTATAGTTCCCCAAAGTTGCAAGTCAAATTGGAAGTGGATCGAGCCGAAAATCTTTTACCTTTTTTACACCCGGAAGGCCGCGCCCAGAATTGGCGCCGCGACGCCGTGATCAATTCTCTTGTTGGCACTGCAGCGCCCAAGGCTAGCGCTGCGGTGTCAGCAATTCTGTCCTTTTTTTTTCTTTGCTGCTGGCGCAGCTCTGCCGTCTGTTGGTTTTTCCCACATTCCTTCTTCTTCTTTATTTATTTGCTCACCTTTTGACCTTCTTTCCACTTCATTCTTCTTCAAGTTGTCTAACAACAAAATAACACGAACACACACATCAAAATGCTCAAAAGTGCTCAAGAACAAATTAAAAACCTTGATTTGAAGGTACTTGTTTAATGAGTTAATATGAGTTAATTACACTCATCAAACATCCCCAAAGTTAGTTCTTTGCTGGTCCTCGAGCAAACACAAGGCAACACAAAATTAGATAACTAAAACACAAATACCGCACACCAACACAAGACTCAAATTAACTATTTAGCTGGATAGATTTTTTTTATGGCTCAGTGTTAAGAGTATGATATCGAATTCATGAACTATTTCAAAGTCGTAGTACTAGAGTCGAATTTTTTTTACCTTTCCAAAGCAAAACATGTGCGTGAGGGAAACCAAATACAACGTTGTGCATTCATAAGCTTATTCAATTCCCAACCTCAACCTCTCTAGTTCGAATAGTTGTCGCTAAATACAGTTCAACATGTCAGTAAATGGGGATTCTCATATTTTCGACTCCTTTAACCTCTACGACTCAACTAAGTTGCTAACCTCTTGTCAACGGCTTAATCCTCTAAAATAAGTGTTTTGTTTGGGGGCTAATCAAGGTATTTAGTGCGTCTTCTATTTTATGCATTACACCCTTTTTTTTGTTAATAGTATTTTTTATACACCCTTTGTGAGGACATCCATCCATTAGGCTTTCTGAATGACAACTGTAGCGAGCTTTATGTCGATAACTTTCGAGTCAGATGACTTTAGGGTATTAGGTTTTAAACCCTTGCAAGCTTATTCACTCGAGTCATAAATGCTACGAATAGATGTTTTATAATGAGATTATTATATTCGTCCATTTTTTTTAACCATAATCAGTGCAATGCCCCTTATTAAACACCCATTTTCGAAAATTTGACCCCAAAATTAAGGTTTTCACCCAATTTTCATCATATTGATCTCAACAGTCCACACAAATATTTGCACACACGGAATCCACTTCAACATCCATGTTTTCTAGCAACAGTTCCACTATCCAAACTATTCTAAAATTGGTAATGGGACACAATTTTTTTTTCATTTAGAGGTTGTTTGGATCAAGCCTCTAAGGTCACTAATTTCACATATATCATTTATGAATCAACATATTCATGTCCAACCTTATACTTAATTTACGTGCATCACAATTGTTTGCAAGGATAAGTAAGACTTTAACTCAAACACATGACTTATTCATAATTCACAACCGACTCATATTCCCAAACATATGCATCATTGCTAACAATTTATCCAGCCCACACAAGCATGTGATTTTGTTTTATTTTTTATTATGTTTTTTTATGCAAATCCGCAGCACATAAAAGCAGTATACCCCTCCAAACTTGAATAACACAGTGTCCTCAATGTGAAAAAGAAGAAAAAAGGGAATAATACCTCAGTGGGGACATTAGATGTCCTCGTTGTCGTCCGGTGGAGCCGGAGGGTGTGAGCGAGATGGGAACGATGGTGGTGGAGGGAATGCAATCCCGAGATATGCAGAGGCTATGGCTATAAAGAAATCGGTATGATATTGAGAGTGGCTATACAATTGGTCCATTTGTTCTTACATGTCATCCTGCCATCGAGTAATGCCCAAGTCCATTGCCTCAAGCCGCCTAAGTATATTTCCTATAGGATCACCAGTTTGTAAAGGTGGAAGAGTAGTACAATGGTTGCGATGGTTGAGATGAACTGGCCATGTGTCGATGCACCACTAACTTACCTCAGAGATCCCACGTGAGAGGTGGCTTAGGATGTAAGACTTCATTAGATTCCCACATGGCGACACCTGCTTGTACACATAGGTCATGTATTAGAGATGAATGTCCCAAATTACTAGTGGCAGGCCCTGCTAGGATTCGAAGGATGCTATTTTGAATGACCTTGCCTACATCAATGGAGTGTCCCATCTGGATGGCGTAATTCAATGTAGCCCGTTCTCTTATTACCTCATTGATGTTGCTACTTGGAACTAGTTTGGCAGATATAAAGTGATGCCAAATTTTACAATTTACTGTCAAACCGGCTGCGGGGAAATTTGTCACTGCACTTGTATTATGTTTCCATTTAGTGCCTTCGTGAGCTAGTGTTTGAATCAGGCTATCAGGGTCAACTCCCTCATCCTGTAATCTAGAATAGTCATCATTGGGTATATCCTGCATGTGGTAGAATCAATTGATAGAGACACTGTCAAATTTAATCCAACGATCGGGCACAAAAACCTTGAGGTCTTCGTGTTCTTTGGCATTAGCATAGAATTCCTTTACCAGAGGATAGAGCAAACCCCAGGTTGCAAAGAAAAATTTGTCCATCCTAAATTTTGAAGTAGTTTCAGTAATAATTTCTCAAAACCTCTCTCCGGAATGTAATTCCGGTATACCACCGAATGCCGATATCTCTCTTCTGCCGCATCGCTTACAAAGCGCCTTTGATCATAAGTAGCTGCAGAAGAAGATGATTCTATGACCTTAGATTTCTTCCTTGGCTGCATGATGACGTAACTTACGGTGAGGTTACAAGTATAGCAAAAGTAAACCAAATTCAACCAACAAGTTAAGCCCAGTTATCAACTTCAAAACCACAATGACAAGATTCTTTAAATATTCCACCTACAAAATTTGTCAAACACCTTTGATGCATTAATCACAAGCAAATATTTAACAAATATTACCATCCTCCATATATACCAAAATAATCAAAATACTCCAATTCAAGCACCATACCAAGAATAGGCTAAATTTTTTTTCCTACCAAAAGCTAAGAATTCTATGGAAGAGATGTACATATTAAGAGGAAAGATCTTACCTTGTTGTGTAGAAGTCTCCACAATCATGTAGCCTACCAAGATGGTGAGATAAAATGGGAAAAACAACTTGTAGAAAAGTGTGGAGAAAGATGTTTTTGTGAAATGTTTGAAGAGTTTGGAGAGGGGAAATATTTTTATGTGTTTTTAATCTAGGGTTTAGGGGAAATGGGGGTTGAGAAGGGGCTTTTATTTGAAAGGAAAATTTTGATTTAATTTTTTTAATTATTGAATTATTTATTTATTTTTTAGTTATTGACCGGCACAACCTTTCCCCATTTCCACTCGTGGGTCGATGTGTCCATTCTCGAATGTGTACCTATAAAAACAAAAAGAAAACAACACTACGAGAGCCGCTGATATAAAAGAAAAATTATCTAAGCAATAAAAATGTAAGGAGTAGAACTTGGGTTGCCTCCTAAGAAGCGCTTCTTTAACATCATTAGCTAGACGTAGATGTGGATTTTGGTCGGTTCTTTGAGGGCAATTTCTTCCACATCCCGATCTTTCACTCCGTAATAATGTTTGAGACGTTGTCCATTTGCTTGGAAGATAGGTCCATCCTTGCTTGCTAGCTCCACTGAACCATAAGGTAACACTTTACGAACCACGAATAGTCCCGACCACCGTGATCTCAGCTCGTTCGGAAATAATTTCATGCGAGAATTGAATAAAAGAACTTGTTCTCCTGACTTGAATTCTATCCTTAGGATCCACTTGTCATGCCACAACTTTGTTCATTCTTTGTATATATTTGCATTCTCATAAGCATCATTCCGGAACTCCTCTAACTCGTCAAGTTGCAACAAACGTTGTAGACTAGCTAATTTCATGTCCCAAGTTTAACTTTTTCACAGCCCAATAAGCTTGATGCTCTAGTTCAACTGGTAGATAACACGTTTTTTCGAATACCAGACGATACGGGGACTTTCCAATTGGTGTTTTAAACGCTGTTCAATATGGCCAAAGAGCATCATCTAGCTTGTGAGACCAGTCCTTGCGGTTGGTGTTCACTGTCTTTTCCAAAGTCTATTTAATCTCTCTGTTGGATACCTTTGCTTGCCCATTTGATTGGGGGTGATAGCCAGTGCCAAGTTGTGCCCGACATTGTATTTAGTCAAAAGGGAATTGAAAAGTTTATTGCAAAAGTGCGTACCTTCATCACTTACTATTACCCTGGGTGTGCCAAATCGACTGAAGAGATTTTTCCGTAGAAACTTCAAAACTACCTTTGCATCATTAGTTGGTGTAGAAATGGCTTCAACCCATTTGGATACATAGTCTACTGCAAGAAAAATATATAACGAGCCGAAGGATGGTGGAAAAGGACCCATGAAATCTATACCCCATACATCAAATAATTCTACCTCAAGTATGTTGGTTAATGGGAGTTCGTGATGCCTCGAGATGTTCCCAGTGCGCTGACAACGATCACATGTAATTACAAAAACATAACAGTCCTTGAACAAGGTTGGCCGGTAAAATCCATATTGTAATACCTTGGAGGCAGTACGTGTAGGATCGAAATGACCTCCATAGGGTGATGAATGACTATGCTCCATGATTGATTGTGTTTCTTCCATAGGGACACACCTCCCGATTATTCTATCAACGCAACTCTTGAAGAGTAGTGGACCATCCTACAAATATGACTTGACATCATATAGGAACTTCTTCTTTTGATGAGGATTCAAGTCAGGTGGCATTGTTCTGCATGCTACATAGATAACAAAATCTGCATACCATGAGGTTCTTGATGAAATAGCTAAAAGAAGCTTGTCAGGAAAAGTTTCTAGAATTTGACTATTATCCAACACCTTTTTATTCTCCAACCGTGAGAGATGATCTGCAACGACATTCTTACTACCTTTCTTGTCCTGAATCTCTACATTAAACTCTTGTTATAGCAAGACCCACCTTATTAAACGTGGCTTGGCATCTTTCTTTTCTAATAGATATCGAATTGCAGCATGATATGTGAAAATGATTACTTTGGTGCCAATGAGATGAGATCTAAACTTGTCACATGCAAAGACAATTGCCAGCATATCTTTCTCTGTTGAGGTGTNCCATTGCTAGCATTTCTTTTTCGGTTGTGGTATAATTCAGTTGAGCTCTGTTCAGGGTCCTGCTAGCATAGTGAATTGCTCGAAATATCTTTTCATTCCCTCAGAATTTTAACTTTTCAGGTTAGATAGGTTCAACGTGGATGGTGGCTGAATGGTGCGTAGATTGCCAAATAAAATATTTTCAAGGGAACCAACAGTAATTTTTCCTTATGTTTAGATATTAGTATTTCTTAGTTTCTATTTGACGCTTTAAGTTTTGATTTAATGTTTTGGATTGATTAAATTTAACGTTATGAAAATTTGAGTTTTATTAAAGTTTATTTAATATTTTCAGCTTTATATATGATTATGAAATGATATTGGTAACACCTCAATATTTAAATCAATAAAATCTAGGGCGTTACAGTTTGGTATCAGTGCAAATGTTTAATTTCCTGTAGACCCATATGCATTTTTTTCCATGACATGCATTTTGAAAGAAAAAAAAGAAGTTGAATAGTGATACTGTTCACGATGAACAGTGACATGTTCAAGCGAATAACAGTAACGCGTGGTTCACGTGAACAATTTAAAAAAAATTTTTTACATTGAAAATAAAAATGGGGGTGTTTTAACCATCAAATAGTAACATAATATCATTTTCAAGAAAACCAAGTTCAGAAATTAATCCATTTAACCATATCCCTTCTTTAACAACATCTGTAGCAGCAATATATTCTGCTTCAGTAGAGCATAAAGCTACAACCTTTTGTAACTGAGATTTCCAACTTATAATAATACCACACAAAGTATAAAAAAAAGAGGAAGTAGATCTCCTATTATCTTTATCACCAGTAAAGTTAGAATCTGTATATCCCCTCAAGATAACACTATTTTTACTGGATTTAAACATTAAACCCAAATTAGAAGTGCCTTTCAGGTATTTAAACATTTAAGAGCATTCCAATGTTCTTCTCCGGGATTACTCATAAACCTACTCAATATGCTAATTCCAAAAGCAAGATCATGTCTGGTACAAATCATGAAGTACATCACATAACCAACAACATTAACATAAGATATTTTTGACATTCTAGCATATTCCTCTTCAGAGTTAGGACAGAAGTCAGAGGACAGTTTAAAATGATTTGACAGAGGTAAGGTTACAGGTTTAGAATCATACATATTAAACATTTTCAATATATTAATCACATAATCATATTGATTAAGGAATAACATGTCTTTTTCTTTATTTCTCCAAATTTGCATGCCTAAAATTCTTCTAGCGGAGCCAAGGTCTTTCATGTCAAATTCAGACTTTAACTTTAACTTGATATTATAAATTTCAGCTCTATCACAACAAACAAGAAGCATATCATCCACATAAAGTGCCAAATAAAGAGAATGTTCACCTCCATCACCTTTAAAATACAAACATGCATCATATTGGCTTTTCTTAAAACCAAGTTTTAACACAAAGCTATCAAATCTCTTGTACTATTGTCTAGGTGCCTGTTTTAGACCATATAGAGATTTTTTTAACAGGCAAACAGTATTTTCAGAATTTCCAACTTCAAATCCAACAAGTTGTTTCATATAGATAATTTCATCTAAATCACCATATAGGAAAGCAGTATTGACATCCAGTTGATCAAGTTCCCACTTAAAATGAGAAACTAAAGCAATCAAACATCTGATGGTGGAATATTTCACAACAGGAGAGAAAATCTCAGTATAGTCTATACCTTCTTTTTGTGTAAAACCTTTGGTAACAAGCCTAGCTTTGTATCTAATGGTTTTACTTTTCCCTTCCCCTAGTTTTATTTTGTAAATCCACTTACAGTCAATTAATTTATGCCCTTTGGGCCTTTCAACAAGAACCCAGGTCTTATTTTTCAAGAGTGAAGACATTTCATCTTCCATGGCAGTAATCCAGTTTTTACTTTCTTTACATTTTATGGCATCATCATAGGTGCTGGGTTCATTTTCAAAATGTTCTTGACAAGTAAAGAATGAAACAAAATCATCACTGTCAAATCTGGTAGATGGTCTGATTTGCCTCCTTTTCCTATCTCTTGTGAGCTGATAATCATCAATGGGGAGAGCAGTAGTGTCAGATTCAGAAGTCTGATCAATTTCTTGATCAATATCAATTTCAGTTGGAGTGTTATTTCCATCTACTAGAGGTACAGAATTTTCAGATTCAATATAAGGAGATTTCACCTCAATTTGAACATCCTTTTCAGTCAAACTTTTATCTTTCCTTCTAAACATGGCATTAATAAATAAGATGAGACTCCACCTCAATTTGAACATCCTTTTCAGTCTAACTTTTATCTTTTCCTTCTAAACATGGCATTAATGACTCATTAAAAACAACATCCTTTTTAACAATCACTTTATACCCCTTTTCAATATTTAAGCCACAATCTATATCCTTTAACATGTTCATCATATCCCAAAAAAACACATTTCAGTGATCTAGGTTCCAATTTCCCAACATTTTGGTGAACATAGGCAGTACACCCAAAAACCTTTAAATGGGAATAGTTCACAGAATCATTAGACCACACAAATTCAGGCACATTAAAATTCAAAGCTTTAGTAGGACTTCCATTAATCAAATAAGTAGTTTTAATAGCTTCACCCCAAAACATTTTAGGCAATCCAGATCCAAGCAGCGTGCATCTAACTTTATTTAATAGAGTCCTATTCATTCTTTCAGCTATTCCATTTTGTTGACGAGTATAAATAACAGGTTTGCTTTCTTTACACAAGTTATCGAATTCATCATTACAAAATTCCAACCCATTGTTAGTCCTCAAAAATTTGATTTTATGGTAATTTTCAATTTGAGTTTTCCAATTTCTGAAAACTGAGAAAGTCTCATTTTTAATTTTTAGTAAGAAAACCCATATTTTTCTAGAGTAATCATCAATGATCAACGGAAAATATTTAAATCCAGACAGAGTACATACAGAAGCAAGACCCCACAAATCAGCATGTAAATAATCCAAAATTTGTTTGGATTTATGAATTCCAATAGGAAAAGGCGATGCATTGTTCACAAGAACCAAAATTACCAAGATTTTGTTTTCCAAAAACTCCCTTTGTTTGTAAAAGATTTAGAGCCTTTTTCCCAATATGACAGAGTCTATGATGCCAAAGTTTAGCAAGAGTAAATTTATCAGAAAGAGCAGAAGCAGTTAAACCAAGTAAATGTTTGGCTTTCAGGAAATAGAGACTATGTCTCTTAGGAGTGCTTATGATTAAATCATTGCCCCTAAGAATTTTTATATGTCCTTGACTCATGTTTATGTTAAACTTCATATCATCTAACATTCCTAAGGACACCAAGTTTCTCTTTAATTCAGGTATGTACCTAGCTTCTTTAAGAAACACGACTTTTCCATTTTCCAACAACAGTTTTATAGTCCCTATTCCTTTTACTTTCCAGGTATAGTTATTTCCCATTATAACTTACACTCCAACAGCCCCTTTAAAATAAAAAAAACAGTTTCTGTTGGGACACATATGGAAAGAACAACCTGAATCCATTCATCACTCAGTTGTTTTTCCATATTCACAAGGACCATTCCAAAATTAGACTTAGCCTTATTTAAAATCAAAGCATTAGTCCCTTCATCAGATTTGTTATCTTTCAAATCATTTTTCTTTTTAAAGCAATTCTTAGCAAAATGACCCATTTTCCCACAGTAATAGTATTTCTTTCCTTTAGCTTCGCTTTGGACTTATGCCTGTCATTAAATCTGTTTTTATTTTCTGAAAAAGGTTTAGGATGAAAATTAGATTTACCAAAAGGTTTTCCTTTCACAAGAAGACTCTCTCGAGTCTGATTGTTACCAAAATCAGATTTTAGCTCAAGGGCCTTATTTCTCAAAGAATTTATTATAATTTCAGTGGTAAGGTCTTCCCTACCATATTCTAAAGCCACCTTGATGTCCTTATATTTGTCACTAACGGAGTTTAACAGCACCACAGCTATTTGATCTTTTGAAAGTTTTTCATCACAAGTAGCAAGGTCTTGGGTAAGTTTTGTAAATCTATTTAGGTTTTCATCCAAATCAACAGAATGATCCATTTTGAAAGAAAAGAATTGTTTTAATAGAAAACACCTATTTGGAGTAGATTTGGTCACATACTGGGCGTGCAATTTGGTCCACAGTTCAGATGCAGTTTTAGTTTCACCACTACATCTTATCACATTTTCAGACAAGTATAAGAAAATAGAACTCCATGCAACTTCTTCAAGTTCAGATTTCTTCAAAGGATTCATATTAAGAGGCCAACTATCATCTATGGCCTTCACACATTTCATTTGCATTAAAATAGCTTTCATATTCTGACTCCACATGTTAAAATCAATTTTTCCATCAAACTGAACAAGAAAATAGTACTCCAAGCCACTTCTTCAAGTTCAACTTTTTTAGTAGGAATTAATTCAGGAGGCCAACTATCATCCAAAGCTTTAACACACCTCATTTGCATTAAAATAGCTTTCATCTTTTGACTCCATAAAGTAAAAATTAATTTTACCATCAAATTAACTAACTTCAAATTTTGCAGAGGCCATATTTTGACACAAGTAAAGTATACAATCACAAAGTCAGATCGATGCAAGTATGCAAAATACAGTGTGAGTACAGAGTTGTGTCAATAAGAGATTCACAATAGTACACATAGTAAGACAAGAATTTCAAATGTGAAGCACAGTCAGACACATTAATTGAGATCACAAAGAAAACTATGTTTCACAGATTTCTCTTGCAAGATTCTCCAGATGTACACCCGTTCTTGACTAATCTCAGATTCCCAAGGCCTCACAGGAGCTTTTGGACAAAGACTAAGTTCAAGGGGGGGTTTTTATCAGTACACAGTAAATCAAAGAAGAAATCAAGAAACCCTAAAGTCTTGAGAGTAATACCACAAGAGTTTTAAAAAGATCTCACCCAGCGAGCTTAAAACTCGTTATTTTGTAATATTGCTTAACAGTAATTCCAAAAATTTAGTAGCCTTGTCCGATCAGCCTTTCTGCTTCAAGATCCAGGTATCTTGATCCCTTTACCAATGGCTCTGATACCACTATTAGGCGAGGACACACGATATTAGATCAAGAATAGAAAATACAAAGTTTGTTTGCCGAAAATAAAGTGCAGAATTAAAGAGAATACAAGCGATATGTTTCGGCCTAAGTCCCGGAAGTTCGGTGATCACATCTAACACCACATCCCCCATTGAGCATCCAACTTTATGTATTATGCTCGGTTCCACTACACAGCCCAAATTGGCAACAAGATTACAAGAATGTTCAGAAACAATTACAGAAAGAGTACAATAACACTTATCTCTCACAGTACAACAGTTGATTCACTCGAATCACAAAGAATCGAACACTAAGCCAACAGAATCAACTATACAGCCACGCGAACACTTCTCACAAGTATTCACTAAGAATATATCCACTAAGGAATCATTCAAACACTCAAAACCATCTCAAATCAGAGATTTGATCTTGATTTACATAGAGTAATTTGAGAGAGCACTTGAAACGGCGCAGCCAGAGAGAATAGAAAAGGGAGTAAAATGTAAACCGTAGAACTCTCATTTATTCTATTAAAAGACGTAAATGGCATTAAGTAATAGAACCATCCAGAAGTAATCCAACGGCTGCATCAAGTCCACTTGTCAATCACCCAACGAGACCTTAGTATAAGTAAAGTTGCATTTATAAGACACGATTTTGCCAAATTTTGGAAGCAGCCAATTGAACCCGGTTCAATTCTAACAAGGCATTCAACAAGTCACAAAACACAGATAATAATATTGCCAAACGGGTCACAAACACAAAACATGTCACAAGCACAAACATTTCGCATACACACAAAAATAAGTCACA
The DNA here is from genome assembly GCA_903798255.1 of Fraxinus quadrangulata. Lineage (NCBI taxonomy): Eukaryota > Viridiplantae > Streptophyta > Magnoliopsida > Lamiales > Oleaceae > Fraxinus > Fraxinus quadrangulata. Next base: position 18,867 of record CAIGRB010099641.1, read on the forward strand.
AACACACCACATTCTTCATAAACCCACAGAACAAGCGGGTCACATTAGAAGCAAATGTCAATTTGCAATAGGAAAATGAGGTTACAAATAGGAATATGAACTCAAAATCTAACACTGTAGGTATCATAAAGACCCAATAAATTTCAAATACAACTTGTCCATGAACTCAAACGACTACAAAATTGATTTACCTTCTTAGAACTAGGTTTTTGCCAAGAATTGGGTTTTTTATGGGAATTTTTGCCTGAACATCTTTCTGCACTTTTGATCTTTTACTTTTATCTTGTTTTCTTCCAGTTTCCTTACTATCCTTTGAACAAGATTTCTAGTTAACATTCCTTGTTAACATCATTTTCAATTTTATTTTGTACCGCAGTAGGAGACGAAGAAGGATATTAGCGATTGTGGAAGTAGGAAATTAGGGATTATGGAATTATGGATTGTGTTTTTGGCTTTTTCAAAATTTTCCATCTCCCACTATTAACGTAAATGCGGTAGTAGTTATTAGTAATATATTTATTTAATGCATATTAATAACTAATTATAACCAGAATTTTGAAATATGAACTTAAAATATGATTTATGAAATGAAAACTTTAAAAACAACACTAGGTGTGATTTCTACTTAAAAAAATTAAAATTTATTTTATTGTTTTGAGTAATATTATATATTACTGTCGTTAATCTTAAAATTTCCTAGGAGTCAATATCAACAAATCTCCAACCACTCTTCTTCCAATATGTATACTACTTGTACACTCGAACACAAATCATTAGCACCAAGACCATCGAGCCAAGAAAAGGGTCGATGACCAATGGTTCTCTAATGATCAAGTCAACTGTAGATATAAAGTAATATGATTGTGATGCAGGAGCATATATTTGACAACGAACAATCAAAAATTTAAGGAAACAAAAAGGATGCAAAGAAAAGAGAAGAAATGAGGGCAAAAAAAGATATCAATTTATTCATATAATCAAGAGTTGAATATTGTAATGAACAAACCATTTATTTATAGAACAAGAAACTGAAAAAAAAAAATCTAAAATAAATCAAGCTTCTAATAAACTAGAATTTGGATTATTAAAATATTATAATCTAATTAAAATAAACATGTATTTGAATAAACTCTATTTTAAAATCCTAATTGTACTGTATCTCTATCTTTATTGTATCTCCATCATTTCTATCATATTGAAAGAACTCGACTCCGATAAGGTAGAATGAAACTTCATTCTCCAAAGAGACCAATCTTTTCTCTTAACCAAGTGTCGGTACTGATTTTGCTTAGTTTTTTACGTTATTTCAAATTATGATAGACAAGTTTTTGGAGTGAAATTGAGAGCACGTGCTCTAGAACAGCATGCAACCAATTTAAGCAGAAGGGTTTCATTTTAACTAATTTTATGTCCGTTTGACTTTATATTCCATCCTATGATCATAAAAATGAATGAAGAATCGTTCTCACTACCTTTGAATATCATGGACGATACAAATTTCACATAATAATGACAAACACGTGTCTCTCGTGATTAACTACACTAACAATGAATGAAGTTTACTCAAATTCTATTAAATTCGTCTAAATGAGATAGCAAAACTCAGTACCTTGGCTCTCTTAATTTAATCAAATCTTGTACGGCATTTCAAAATATGATCGACAAGTCTTGGGGTGGAATGAAGAATATGTGCTCTAAACGGCATGATATCGATTTACACTGTTGGGTGTCGTTTTAACTAATTTCATGTTCATTTCATTTTATATTCCCTCATATGATCATAAAAATGAATGAAGATATATCTCACTTCCTTTTCGGAAACCAGTCGATCCAAAGTTAGCACTATAATGACCAACACGAGTGTATCAAGAGTAACTACACGACACTCCACTAGGAGATATCAAAACTCAGTATCTTTGCTCGCTTAACTTAATCAAATCATCTACCATATTTAAAAATGATCGACGAGTTTTTGAGTGAAACTATAATGCCCGCGCTCTAAAACAACGTGGCAACCAATTTAAATTATTGTGTTTCATTTTAACTAATTTTATGTCAGTTTAACTTTATATTCCATTGTATGATTACAAAAATGAACTAAAATGCGTTCTCACTACCTTTGAACACCATGGTCGATACAAAGTTCATATTAGAATGATAATTTACGTGTCTAGTGAGTAACTATACCAACAAGGAATGAAGTAAATTCAAATTCTATTAAAATAGTTTAGATGAAATAGCAAAACTCAGTATCTTAACACTTAATCAAATATTGTACGATGTTTCAAAATATGATCGACAAGTTTTTGAGTAAAATTGAGACCCGGGCTCTAAAATGGCATGTTGTCGATTTAAATGGCTTGGTGCCACTTCTCGTAATGTTATATTCATTTGATTTTATGTTCTCTTGTATGATCATAAAGTGAATAAAGACACGTCTCACTATATTTGAACATCACAATCTATACGAAGTTTACATTATAATGATCAACACACGTGTCTCATGAGTAACTATACTACATTCCACTAGAAATGAACTTAACTCAAATTTTATTAAATTATTCTACATGAGATATCAAAACTCAGTATTAGGCTCACTTAACTTATTAAAATGTTCCACGATGTTTCAAAATATTATGGACTAGTTTGGAGTGAAATTGAGATCCCGTTCTCTAAACGACGTGTAGTCGGTTTAAACAGCTAGGTGCCGTTTCAACTAATTTTATGTCCATTTGACTTTTTATTACCTCGTATAATCATAAAAATGAATGAAGACGCGTTCTCTCTATCATTAGAAACCAATGTCGATACAAGTTTCACACTATAATAATCGTCATGTGAATCTTGTGAATAACTACACTCTACTTGGAACGAAGTTAACTCAAATACTATTAAATCCATCTAAATGAAATATCAAAACTTAGTACCTTGCCTCACTTAACTTTTCAAATCTTCATGATATTCCATAATATGATCAGCGAGTTTTGGAATGAAACTAAGAGCACGTGTTCTAAAATAGCATGTAACTTGATAAGTGTGTTTTTACACACTTATTGGGCATTTAATTCGAGCTATTATTGATTAAATGAATGAAATCATACTCACGGTTGGGTAACATTTACTTTTATAGGTGAAAAATCTCAAATTGAAGGAGAATGAAGCACAAGGAAGTGAAAAAGGACTAAAAGCATACAAAAAATGAAGTTGGGGACAAATTGCACAAGTACCGAAAGTTGAAGAACATTGGATGCAATTTATCAAGGGCATAATTGAAAGAAAAGTTAAAATCTGAAGATTAAATTGTACAGGATAAAAGTTGAGAAACCTGTAACACAATTACATGAGGACTTAGGCCGCAAAATCTGAACGAAGAAGAAGCGGCGCGTGCGGCTAGCTCTATTAAATTAACGGGGCTAAAATGGGTTATGGCGTGACCAAGCCTATAAAGCCGGAGCAGTTGCCTCGGTTTCAATTATTTTTATAAAAAAAGGCTGCTTCCGTTGTTTGAGCTGGGACTTTCTTCAATTTTTTTGAAATCTGGGGGCTCTTTGTGTAATTTTTGGGCATGGTTTTAGGTCATTTTAAAGCAAAAAAATCAGTCATTTTGCTTTGTTCTTCATTCTATTTTCATCTTATTTTCATACACATTTTAGGGCAGAAAAATACGACAAGATCTTGGGCACAAGAAGGAGATGAAATCAAGACATTGGAGATATTTCAAGAAAAATCAAGATAAAGCCATTACAGTTTTCAAGAATCCAACAAAAAAGGATTTCATTTTAAACTTGTATTTCATCCATTATTTTCTTTTATTTGTAATGATTGCTATAAATCTTCTCATTTTTTATCTTATGTTCTTGATGTTGGGATGATTGATTTAGCTTAACCTAACTTTATTTATTTCAATACTTGATCTTTGATGTTAAAATACTTATTTTCATATGTATTTACTGTTGTATTTCGTACTATTTGTTTATTTGGCCAATAAATATTTGTGTTAAGTGATTTATGCATCTTTCGAGAGAATATATTACATTTTAGATAAAGGAGTAAATACTCTAAATTTTTGTAGGCAATAGAGATGTACATCTAATCTTAGGTAACCAACTGAGTTATTTTTACAAAGGATTAATGCATTTGATTGAGTTTTAATCGACATACAAATATAATAGGTTAAACCAATTAATTATGATTAATTTCACTTGAGAGACGTAATTAGTTAAAATAAGAAAATCGGATCTAACATATTAAAGAGTAATTTGTTAGTTTGCTTGTAGAGAAATTAATTAGGCGACGGTTAAGTGAAATCATGAATCCCAACTACTTTGTCGTCCCAACTTTCCTTAATATTATGATTTTTTCTTTTTGTTATTATTTTTAAAATCAAATTCTATTGTGTGTCCCATTGCTAGAATTAAAATGACTAAAGTAGTGTAATTAAAAGTAAACATTTCTCGAGGAATTGACTCGGACTCCTAGTCCACTTTATTACTTGAACTCGGCCCGTACACTTGCGATTTATAATTTTATTGAACATATCGTGTCATTTTAACTAATTTCATATACGTTTGAATTTATATTCCATCGTATGATCATAAAAATAAATGAAGACTCATTCCCACTATCTTTGAACACTACAAAGTTCACAATATAATGACAAATACGCATATCTCGTGAGTAAATACACAAATAAAGAACGAAGTTAATTGAAATTTTATTAAATTCATCTAGACAAGATAGCAAAATTTAGTACATTAGCTCTCTTAATTTAATCAAATTTCGTATAATATTTCAAAATATGATCGATGAGTTTTGGTGTGATGTTGAGAGCGTGTGCTCTAAAGTGGCATGCTACTAGTTTAAATAGTTGGGTATTGTTTTAACTAATTTCATATCCATTTGACTCTTGCGTGATCATAAAAATGAATAAAGACACTTCTCACTACATTTGAACACTACAGTCGATACAAAGTTCACATTATAATGACCAATCCGCAAGCCTCGTGAGTAACTACACCACTTTAACTCAAAATGTATTAAGCTCATCGACATGAGATATCAAAACTCAATACTTTAACTCGCTTAACTTATTCAAATATCCTACGAACGTTTCAAAATATGATCAATGAATTTTGGAGTGAAATCAAGAGACCGTGCTGTAAAATGACACGCAGATGGTTTAAACCGTTGGATGCCATTTTAACTAATTTCATGTGTGTTTAATAATGTGTTACTAAATATATATTTGTATTGAGTTATGTTTACTGTTATATTTCATATTTTCACATTATATTACATTGGTTTATGCTATTATCATATCACGCGAAACTAAGTTTTTTGTAATGAATGGTAGACTTTGTTTGTTGGGGATCGTTTAATTCTATTTATTGTAATTATTCATCAATATCAATGATGCTTATGTTTGGGTTACAATTAGTAATATTAAAAGGCAGAGATCATTTTGTAGGAATCTTCTTACAATGAAGTGTTCATCGTAAATGGCGTGGAAATAAAACAAAAATGCAACATTTTTTCAGAATTCATGAGTAGGCGTCTCGGATTTGGAAGTCGGTACGAGTATGTAATTGCGGCATGTTATCCATTTTAAAAAAGAATAAATATGTTCACACTTATAAGACAAAATGCGCCTATGAAGCTATGTAATGCATATTGCTTGAATATAATGATTAATTCGAATTGACATTCATCAAAGTTACCTGTCCACAGCTGTAAATTTAAACATCTAATAAAAATGTTTTGAATAAAGAGTAATTATATGGTTGACCTTCAATCTATGTTAAAAGTTGCAAACGTGTGTAATGTATCACATACATATTATCTATCTTCCACACACACTGACTTACCATTTTCTTCTTGTGGGATGTCGTCGTCAATGGTGTTAGCAGTTAGTGGATTGACTCGTGCTTGGCCTTCAACCATATGAAATACCATGTTACACCATATATGCAATAAGTTATTGAATTTGTTACGAGATTTTAGAGCATCTCCAAAAAGCTCTTTAAACATGAGATATTCTTTATTTTAAAGAGTCAATATTTAAAATCAAGAGACTTAATTAACATTTTTAATTTAGAGAATGGATTTGGAGAGCCAAACCCACTCTCTATAATTAAATGCATTCAAAGTATTTCAATTTTAAATGTTGGAAAACAATAAAATAATATAAAGAAAAGCTAGTTAAAACAAGAGATAAAGAAAAATAATAAATATTTTTTGGAAGTAGTAAAATTATGTGTTAAATATAAAGAGTGTTGAAATATTTCAAAATTTTAACTCTTTAAATTTATAGATACTCTCCAAATGATAGAATATGCTTTTTAAAAGTAGAGAGTCTCTTGGAAATACTCTTATAACTCCATTTTGTTTAGCAAATTAACTGTAGGTTGCATTGTTACTAAGCAATAAATAATGTTATCTAGCATCAATGATATTATACCAATTTAGATATCAGCATATGATATGCCTTAATAGATGAGCCATAAATCTTTGTGTTTAATTGAATTTATTATTTACTGACACAAGTGATGTCGCCTAAATCGGAATTAAACACCACTGTGATGTACATTACCCGTGAGCAAAATTTATTAAGGTAATACATAGTTGTTAGGTTTTTAGTGTTCGTGATTCTGTAGATAAAATGACTGATTTGTAACGTGTTGTAAACTCAAGGACCTATGGTGCAATTTGTGTAAATTGGGTTATGAGGTTTAGGGTTCAAGCATGAAAATAGGAGAAACACGGCGCCGCATTATCGCTAGCTTATCGCCTGGAAGCTACTTGAGCGACGAAAACAGAATGCATGTCGCTAGCTTCTAGCTCGAGCAACGGTCTATCCGGAAAACCCTAATTTGTGATTTTAAACATATTTTTTCGACCCATTCAACATAATTTCCCCTCCTATAAATAATTTTTGGTGTGGTTGTTCATTATATTACTTCTTCCTATCATTCTTTGAAGATCCAAGATATTCTTACATTGATTCTATCATTTTGATTCTTGAGATCATACAACCACCGGTTGGGAAAAATATCAGTTCCTTAAACCAAAACACCACCTACTTCTTATTGGTCATAAGNTGCTTTTATCCTTTGATTTTTGAGATCATACAACCACCTGTTGGGAAAAACACTAATTCCTTAAACCGAAACACCACATACTTCTTATTGGTCATAAGAAGGTACTTTCTCAATTGGATTTCAAAAGTTTCTGGAGATTGAGAGAGGTTGGTTTACAAGCGCATGAAAAAGAACAGGAATATGTGAATTCTGGGTATCCACTTGGAAGAGACGTGTGCAGAAGAACGTGGGACTGCTACAACAAATCTTGGTAGAAGAGTGTGAGTCTATAAATACAGCAGAACTTGGAAGGTATAAGAAGTAGATCGGGAGATCTAACAGGTTGGCTAGAGAGTATCTATGATAGCAGATCGCAAGGTTGGAATGAGCAGCAGATCTTTGAGTTGCAGGGTTTACAACGGCTAGTGGAACTAATTTGGAATTGAACTGTAACTCACATTATCTATAGTGGAGGTAACTGACTTAGTCTCGAAGTTTTTCCGAGTTGGATTTCTCCGTCATCATATCGGTATTCAATGTTTATTACTTTTAGTATTACAACTGCGATATTCAAACTTAGGACTCAAATTGATGTATGTTTAATCATCTAAAAACTAATTAAAAGTGACTTGTTGCTTTAATTAGCATTATTCCGCACATAAGGTCGAACTACACGTTTTTTCAATAGTGACGATTATAGGCATCAAAATCCAAAAATTATAACATAAAGGCATCAAATTTGAGCTGGAATCGACCTACATTCTACCTATAGAAAAACACAAGGAAAATCATGAGATACATAAAAAGTGTTAGAAGCACTCAAAGCCAATCAAACACATAAATCACAAGAAACCAGAATTTGCAGGACAACATATCTATACAAATTTTAATTTTTTTATGCTAACAATCCTTGTCAACTAAATAAGAAGACGACATAAAAAAAGAAAGCAAAAGCGTGAAATACATAAAGTTTCATATGAACCAGAATCCATTAAAATCCCTAAATCTTAAAAATCCCAAATCTAGAATAAGAAAAAATCGAACTTCTAAATAAATAATTTATATACATAGGTGTATTACATCCACAAAAGCACGTAAACAAAAGAATACGAGGAAGTCAATAAATGCAAGGATATATCAGGTTAATTTTGCCTCCTAGGATTTGTTGGGATGGAAAGTACAACAGTAGTTGTGGTAGTGGAAATATAGAAGCCGAAATGGTGCAATAGTGGTGGACTGGTGGTGCAGCAGCAAGAATGGCAAGGTTCCTTTTGCAAGAATAGAGATGAAGTTTATGGAGGGAGCCGATCATTTGGAAATTTGGTAGTCCATAATTATTATATTAAAAGATTTATCTTATATTCACTCTTTTTTTTTTCTTTTATAAAAACACCATATTTTAATTACATTAAAGGATATCAACCGACATTCATTATAACGCTTATATCTTAATTTTTTTTTTCATCACATTTTTATTTTTAACATTTCAGTGATAAATATATTTTGTCTTTAATTATGATTTTTGTCCAAAAATACAGTTAACGTGTTTTAAAATGAAGGTCAAGCATTTAATCGCATTTTTTCATTATTATTTATTTTACTTATTTAAAAATACAATGGCTAAATGAGTTTTTTAACTCTATTTTAACGAAAATTTTGGAGAGAAACTTCATGTTAATTTGAGATTAAAAATGCGATAATAAAAGTTTTAGATATACATGTTATAATTCGTAAAGTTTATGAACCTTTCATGAGAAGTTCACTTGTTTCCATATTCTTGAAAAGTGTTTCTACTCGTGATCTTGCCGAACTAGGAATTGTCACTCGTGCCTTTATATATAGTCATGTAGTGGTGATAACCTTAGCCTTTTTTATAGTCCAAAGAGTAACATAAAGGGTTCGAGTGAACAAGCACCGATTAGAGGCGGAGATGAGGTTTTCATAGTAGGGCTGGAGGTTCTAGATGACCATTACAAGAGTAAGAGCCAGTAATGTGGCCACCACTAGCTTTGTCTCGAAGCAGAGGAACATTTTTCCTCCGGAGTGGCCGGAGACGGCAGCATCTTCTTTTCATAGTTGCCAATTATATAATGCATGTGCTTATTTAAGAGTTTCTATCCCAATATCGTATTAGAGAACCTCCAAAACCCGAATTTAACTTTTGTTGATACCAATTCAAATTCCTTGAAATAATACACAAACAAGTGTTATGTTTTTACAAGTTTCTTAGATTAGTGCTATTATGTCATTGCACTTATCATTTCTTTGAATTTTTAAGAGAGAAACTATAACTCTCTATTGAGGTGGACTACATTTAATTTGCATGAAAAGTTCAAACTTTTTACAAATTATCACATTTATGCTTCAAACTTTATTATCAAATTAATATAAATTGTTGCTGATATGTTTTTCTTCAAACTTTTATTTAAGATAGCGTAAAAAGACAAATATGTTCATTTTATTTTTATATGTTCATTTATAAATTGTCTTTTTATGTGTATTTTGTCTATTATGCCCTTAGTTGTATAATTTAGTTATTTTCTTGTTATTTTCCGCACCAAAAATTGGTATCAGAACCTAGTAACGAAACTGTAGAAAATTTTAAAAATGAATAGAAAAAATAAAATGATTTTAGAAGAATTACAAAATGTTAGTATATTAACTAATACTAATCGAAAAAAATTACAAGAATTAGCAACTAATTTAAGTATTGAATTTAGATCTTTAAGTGAAGAGATAAAACAAATAAATAATTCTCAACAATTAATTGAAATTAAAAATAAAGTATTACAAATGTTGATAGATGAATCTCCCGAATATGAAGAGGAAGATATTATAATAAATCAATTTTTAGAACAATATGA
>CAIGRB010099650.1:1749-13508 GCA_903798255.1 Fraxinus quadrangulata
ATATATATTGGGAAAACATGGTAGCATTCATTTCATTCTTTGTATCATAGTATAAGCAGAAGTTATTGCATAGGAAATATGTAGAGACAGAGAGAGAGAGAAGAAAATAAGGAAAACTAAAAGTATGCAAGGAACCAAAGATCACCTTTTACACTGCCAGCATCTAAATATGAATGAAAATTGTTCAGCCTGGATATAAGGTCAGCTGCATGTTACGGATCTCAAGGTAATAACTTGAGATTCAATATGGCACGGGAATGTCATGACACTAAGTGGGAAAATGAAGTAGACCTACGGTTAATTCGGTCTAAACTTACGGTACATGGCGATGAGGGTGTCACCTAATTTGGTGGGGAGATGACTGGTGTCCATAGTCGCAGCGTCATGTTTAGGTTGCGGCTAGGAAATTCGGGTGTGTATGCAGGCACTAGTAACAATGCAGGCAGATTGCAGGTCGCACATAGGATGCAGTCAGGACATGACAGGACACAGACTGCAGTCACAGCAGAACACAAGCAGCACAGCAAGACACATGCTACAGGCATGGACATATTTCCCAAGGTGGTTTTCTAAGGTTTGCCATTCCACCAAGAGAAAATCATGGGCTGCAGCTGGATATTTTGGGAATGCAAGTGGAAATTTGTCCACTTGTGCCACTTGCAAGATAATGCTAAGGAGGAAGCAAAGACAAATTTGACTACTATGAAAGTGACATGTCCACTTGCAGTGTGGGTTGTAGAGACACGCCATTTGCAATGAAGCAAATTTCAACTTTACTTCCTTATGGTTTTAGAAGGTTAAGGCAACTTGCATCCAATGAGGACCCTTGAATGAAGATTGATCTTAGTCATTGATTTCAAGGTAACTTGCAAGATTTTGCCTATAAATAAAGATGTAGTCTCATTTGTAATTTAATTCATTGGTGTGGAGTTATTTTTATACAAAGAAAGTTTTCTCCAATCTTATTTGTTTCCATATTTTCTTTACTTCAAATAATCTAGTCGTAGTAATTTAGCCAAGTTGGTTAACTTATTTGTGAATGTTGAAAGGCTGACTTACCGTTTTCTCGTGAGTGACGAAAATTGTGAACGTTAAGGCCGCACGGTTTCTAGTAGTTCGAGTGTAACAAAACTAGGCCCATGATAGGTCCTGTCTGCTTAGAATCTCTTTTCGGGACCGGCTTTGCTTCAGCATATGCTTCTTTTTCAATTTCTCTAACCTAAAAACAAGGAGATAGAATAGTTTACACCAGAGGCCACTCAAATACAACATATTACATAGGGTTCTACTCTCTAGTCTCTAGTGTCAAATGTGTAGAAATATTAACTGCATATAAAATATAGAAGTGGGTAATGAAAGGTAGATTAAGAGCATGAGCTATAAACGTGGATCAGTCTTTCTTCTTTGTATAAGAGACAACTTGGAAGAGTGAATATTATAAAAAATTAAGAAAAACTTAAATGGCCACACTCTCTCTTTTAATCAGATCGCTAGAGGTACCATGGAACGGCGAATGTCTTCAGATTCTTTTATATGCCTGTATAAGGCTGTATTTCAAAGTTCATGAGCAATTAAGTTCACAATACAAAATCGATCATGACTAAAAAAAAAAAAATCATAACGAAATTTAAATTCATAACATAGAATTTTAATTGAAATACAATTGAACTGAATTTAAGATAGCACATAAATGAATATTTTTCTCACCTCTTGTGTTGCTAACTTACTTGTACTTGAATTTCATGAGATCGCTTCACATCTCGTGCATGCACTCGGGATAGAAAAATGTTCTAATGTATACACTTGTATCTATTAGTTCTTTACTCCGACTTTTCAACACATTTATTAGCAACCACCTTGCTGAGAATCAACGTTGATCTCAAATGGAGTAATTAGAAAGGCAAAGTTTCAACTACATTACAAGAGCAGGCGATCTGCAAGTGTATAGTGTCGGGTTTGACAAAGCCGACCAAAGTCAAACAAGGACTCTCCAGACTGGATATGCACCTATAAGGCTCTAACAAGATGTTGGTAGCTTAATGGTTGGTTGTCGAGCCATTGACTTGCAAGTCTAGTGCATTATTTTGTCGACTAGAAATTAATAGCCTACTCGCTCTACGTTTATTGTCATTGTCACCTAATTCATTTTATTATTATTTTTTTTTCTGGCTGATACTAATTCAAAATGTATGATACATTTTATATATAGTCGATTGTTAAAAGTTACCTTCCTTTTAATTAATGGTTATGTTTCAAGAGTCATAATCGTTCGAAGAGAGTTAGATAGCAATTGTGTAGAGTTTATAAATAGCTTCACGGCATGATTGATTACATCAATAGATAAAATCTTTATTTCATTTAAATTATTTGACACTTTCTTGTTTATTTATGCATTAATTTCAATGCATAAATAATTCTCGAATGACTTCGATGGTGTGTTCTCAAAAATCCCTGAATTAGCTTCTTTTAATGTATTATTAGGAAAGCTTCGGCTCCGTTCTTCCATTTCTTCTCAAGTGTAACACGGAGATATATTTGAAAAGTAATCAATTAAATCTCTCCAAGTAGGATTTCAACCTTCAATCAATTGGTAAACAATCGATCACTCTTACCACCACCGATGTACTGATGAACAATGAAAGATTAGATTTTATAGAGTTCAATTCTCATTCTCAATTCATGGACTGGAAGCTTCTTTGAACGCAAGAATTTTGTCACGTATGTTTTCAGCTTGACCATTTCATCTAAAAAGTACACAAAAAATGCAACTTGATCACTAAAATATAATACCATGAAAATGAAAGGAACTTGCTGCCAACTAGGGTCACATTATTTCTCCACATCTCAAGGTGGCAAAAAATTTAAGTCAACTTATCTGTATTATGATACTATCCTCGTATTATTACACGATCAAGGTTCTGTCCAAGACTCCATAGATTGCATCGCAATCAAATTCAGTGCAGTAAACCTTATAATCCAAAACTTTTTTCATTCCTTTCAAGTTTTTAGAACAAGAAATGGGTAGACTGCGTGCAATCGCTGATGCTCATTATAGAGCTGGCCCTCCACAAGTTAAGTTATTGGCATATGAGTTCTTCAAAGCAATGGACACCGATGGAGATGGACGAGTGAGCCTGGCCGAGTTCTTGGCATTCATGACTCAACAAGGTCGAACACGCCCCTTCACGTGCAACTCAGAAACATAGTTCCTATCAAAGCTTAACACGTGCACAATTGTGAGTACAAGACTTTTGTCTACTCTAGTATGATATTAGCCAAATGGGATGAACTAATTTATATAAATTATGTTTTCGATAGGTTACACATGCTACAACAATCCGAACTTGTTCAGGGAGCTCGACCGGGATGGAAATGGCAGTTCTGATTTTTGGGAGGTTTTGATACTATACTACATTGTTAGAAGTAGAAGGCCACTTTTTGTAAATGTTGTGGGATTCTTATACGGGGGACCTTTTTTTCGTGTGTTGAGAGTTCGGGCTTGTACTCTTTGTGCATTTATTGTTACCGATCTAATAAGAGTAAGCACCACCACAGTGGTCGCCAACAATTCTTGGATAGCTTCACTTTGTTAGAAACGAAGAAAAATGCAGCTATTAGAGGAAAGGCAAACAAGAATCAGGTAATGTAAAAAACTAACATTTTTCTCACCTAGTATTTAAACTATGTTGGACTTTTCTTCTTTTAAACCTTATTTTCAATAAATTATTGTAGCTAACAAAGTTTGTAGAGAACAATGTATAATGTGTCGGGGTCAAAGTTGCGATAGAATTAGTATCAAGATACATAATTGACTAAGAGGGCGTATTTGATCGGTAAATTAAATGCATCTAAAGAGTTTGTAGAAGATTCTAATTATTTTGAAGGTCTCATGCGATAAGAATGTTATTTAGGCTAGATTCACATTTGGATATGGATGGAGATGAATTTTCCATCATCTCCTAATGCATAGAATATGAGATAAGCAGTATTGAGAGCAAGATCTCAGGGTTCTTGACTATGCATAGGGATTTCTTAGACGCTAATTATCACGAAATGAACAATTAAGGGTAAAATCATTGTTCGTCATCAACTTGCAGTGAAGTTTCATTTTAATCGTGTACATGTCAAATTTGTGCACAATTTTCATAATTGGCACCAGAACTTATATATGCTCGGATACTATGTTTTTTAACCTGCTTCCTCAACAAATTTAAGTTGGTTAAGCAAAAAATAAATTTATTTATTTAAATATGCATTATTTTGCTTTCATAAGGTCTTGTTTTATGCTTGTTGCAGCAAACCACTTGGCATTCAACAAGTCAGTTCATGGTTCCACCAGCACCAGCACCAGCACCAGCACCAGCACAGCACCAGCACCAACTCATATTCATATTAATGTTGGGCATCCTACAAGTTTTGCTCCTCACACACCCAATGCTGCCCAAGCAGCAAAAACAGTGAGTGATCTCTTCTTATCAACTTCTAGTCGGATATAAACGATCAAATTTTTCTTCACTTCATTTAAAAGTTTAAGCTGACAGAATCTAAGGTTTGGCAACTGAAAATTTTATAATAGATTCATAACTCAAATGATTTGACTGTTCATATATCGTGTTGAATTCACTTCATCTCTAAAATTTTGAGCAATTAAAGATAGGATTTTAAACATCCTTTTCATGTAAAGGGTCGACTACCTCGTCTATAAACTTAATAAGAATTCGGCACGAAAAGAATTCGTTTATTTATTTGTGGTGCCCAAATTTTGCAGAATAAATGGAAGGCTGCACTGACAGCATTTGAGATGGCACTCAGCATTGGAAGCATTTCAACAACTCTATGTACAATCCTGTAATACATGCACTTGTACTTTTGTTTTTTTTGTTCTTTTAGGAGGTGTCATCGATAGAAATTGTGATGGATTGTAAAAATAATTCTAAATTTAGGTGTCTTCAATTGAGATTTTAATGAAATTCGTTAAAAGGTTTGTGATGAATTTTAATGAAATTGAATAGATTTCAAATTTAAAAATACATGTAACCAAATCTTTTGAAATTTCAAATTCTTATGAAATTTGTGAAAATATATAATCCACGAAATTCATTAAGATTTATAATATTTTAAAATCCATCAAAATCTTAGTTGAGAACACCCCATTAGTCTGTCCAATTTTAGCTGCATTTATGGGATTTTAGAGAGATTTTAAGGTTCCTCATTTCTGTGTTTTTGGTTCTTATTTTGTAAACCAGGAGACAAGAATTTAAGTGCAAAAACTAAATTGTCAAATATAATCTTGTTTGTGACAATATTGTTTTAATAACCTTTATAAAAAATTCTAAAAATTCTTAATCTATGTACAACCTTGTTAAGAGCATCAATTCAAACTAGTGGCGAAGTCGAGAACTATGAGTTCAAGAAAAATTGCTAAATTTTAGTGGATTAAACATCTTTATGTTGATTATTGTTTCATATTCAAAAGATAAGAATTTTTACACTTAACTTGATATCAAAGTGATGCGTGATTTTACCATTAACGGGATATCATCAATGGATTTTTCAAAAACAAAAACTTAGAATCCTTCAAAATAATATTGTCTCTGGCTTGTCAAAGAACAAAATCTTGGAATGCAACTTAATTGTTTGTGAGCTGTTGGATATGATATTATTTAATCACAAAATTTTACTTTAAAAGGTTAACTATATTTTAAAAAATAGTTCGAATTATTAACAATTGTAACAAGCAGTAATCGTAATTCATAATATTAGATGTTGTACCCTGACACAAGATTTAATCAGGTAATTCGTCGAATATCATATCTTGGACAACACCATGAGTTAATTGTTTCATTCGCCACTGTTATTTACCCATTGTCACCGCCTACCCATTGAACTTTACAATGCTTCCCAATAGCCATTGAACTTATCTCCGTTTCACTGAAATGACCATCGGATGGATTCCGCCCATGAACACCTTGACGTGGTAGACGGAATGTTGATCTATCTGATAAAAATGGTAACCTCGTGGACACGTGGGCAAAAAAATCACACAAACAGGCCTTAGATTTAATTGTTCTTTCTCTTTTCGATAAGGTTAAAGATCTATTTTTCTAACAATCAAATTTCAAGAATATGGGAAAAAGAGGCAGAGACTGGATGCGATCTATGGAGTAGATGATTGTTTCTCCTTATTAATGCTATAGGCTTTTCAATTCTTTCAGCCATCTTCCTTCATTACCCATTTGCTATCTTTTCCACCACTTTCTCCTTGGCCCAATATTGGCTCACTTTGCGACGGGGTTTAGTAGATCAGTCACTGCTCTCTCCGCCGTCCGTCTCTTCTTCGCCATCGCCAATTTCTTTTACTCAGTAGTCTTCCTCCGCTGGGAAAAACCCAGGAATGAGGTTCAATGAGATTAGTGATGAACTGGTGAAAAAGTAGTAAAATATATGGGATTTTGAATCTTTGATGCGTTTTTTATTTCTGTCATTGAATATATCTTGCAACTACTATTACCATTTTTAATGTTTTCATCTGGAAACTTTTTTTCTTTGCCATTGTGTGTAGGAGTGGGCAATGGGTTGGGTCGGTTTGGCCTAAAACCGACCCGACCCGATATACCCGATTTTGGGCTATTTCACAAATCGACCAGACCTGACTCCCACCGTAAACCGACCCAACCCGATTTGGTCGGGTCGGGTCGAGTTCAGCGGCTAATTCTACCAAGTCCATGAAAGAACCCAAACCGAAAAAACCTGTTGCACCCAAAAAACCAGCTATTCCATCAAGATGCATAAAAGCTACACACCTACTTCAAATGCGTGAAGTGAAGGATGAGTAAAATTCCAAGAGCAAAGTCAGTACTCACATTTCCTAAAGGTACATATTCTGGACACGAAAAAGTTACATTGAATTCTTTGTCTTTCAAATGAATATATCTCCCAAATTTGCCGCTTCTGCTCCAACTAAGAAAAAGCTGGCTCTTTCTGCCAAGACCAAGGCCATCGCTAGTAAAACTACCGAGGAGAAAAAGGCACCGCCTTCCAAGGCGAAAGCCAAGCTAAAGGCAGCTGCTACCAAATCCAATGCTAAATCGGCTGCCAAATCCAAGCCGACTGCAAAGCCTAAGGTTGCTACGCCCGCGAAGCCAGCAGTTAGAAAGCCTCCAGCAGCAAAGAAGGCTCCTACAAAGAAATAGAATAAATGAGAACGAGAGAGAGGGCATCGGGCGTCTTTGAAAGCAACCGAATCGGGTTGGGTTAGTTTTTGAGGCTGAATCGACCCGACCCACAATTATTTTAAATTTATTTTACCCGACCCTGATTAATCCCTAAACCGACCCGACCCGTTTTAGGTTGTGTCAGGTCAATTTTTCGGGCTGTGGTTTTCAAGCCCAGTCCTAATTGTGTGCTCTAAAATGAAAGAGCTTGATGTAGTATGAAATTGATTTGGGATGACGGTTTCTACAAAAATTGATTCCTCTTTCAATTCGAAATCGATTTGGGGATAGAGGTTTTCGGATTTCAGGTCTATGGGAAGAAAATTCTAAGGTGGGGGAGTTAATTGTTTGGAGGAATTGTATTTGGGGGCTAGGGCCACGGTTTCTTCAGGAGGAAATTGGATTTTGCCCTCTCATTTTAACAAAGAAATTATTCATTGTAGCTAAGGGCCTGTTTGGGTTTTTTTTGCCCACGTGTCCACGAGGTTACCATTTTTAACAGACAGCTTAGCATTTCGTCTTCCATGTCAAGGTGTTCACGGACGGAATCCATCCGATGGCCATTTTGGTGAAATGGAGATAAGTTGAATGGCTATTGGGAAGCATTGTAAAGTTCAATGAGTAGGCCGTGACGATGGGTAAAGTACAGTGGCTAATGAAACAATTAACTTTGTCCATTCTCATCTGTAATAGCTAACTTATTTCCGTTCCGTTACTCATAGCAATCTTTCTTCATGTGCCCCTGGTATTACAATACCAAAAAACTTCATCACTGTTGTTATCACTGACTTGTCCCTTCCGAGACCACATGTCTTTCTCTCACGAATGACAAGACCATCTACTTAGGCCTCAGATCCGACCATATGCTTCATCTTCTCCTTAGAATAAAATGCATAATATACCACTTCAATAGCGAGAGTATCCACTATCTCTAAATATCACATATGAAGATGACAATGAACATAAAAAATATCAACCATAAATCCTCTTCATCGTACTTGACTTTTATAGTATCCAAATCAGTTACGATTTTCTTGAACACCGATAGATGATATTTCAAATATCCAACTTCTGTTAAGTGAGAATATAATTGCTGCTTCAAGTATAACTTACTGATCAAGCCATTTGCCATACAAAACTGCTCCAATTTCAACCACAACCCAGCGGCACTTTTCTCCTTTTTCTGATCCTTATGTTGCTTTTCCTCTGCAGTTATTGTTGCAGGCATTCTATTTTTCCCTAACAAAGCATTAGCCAAATCCAATTGAGCAATAAATGTCCATATCTTGATCTACCATAAATCTATTGTTGAGATCCAAAAGCGGAATCTCAAATTGTATAGTTGTCATCCCTCAAACAATCGACATTGTTCAAACTTCACTTTAATAACCAATTTAAACCTCCCAATAAACCACCAAAAAAAAAAAAAACTCTGACTTTAATACCAATTGTTAGGAAACAAAGTGATACCAGAATAGTTCGATTACCAGTTTATTGAGAATTTGGCCAAATAATTAAAGAATGAGAAAATAAGTGTAATATGAAAATAATAGATAATACAAGAACACAAAATTTATGTGAAAGAAAAGGAGAGTTCCATATACCAAGAAATTAAAATTGTGTCAAGATTTGATACTCTCAACCCTGTTTGGTCGCCATTAAAATGAGAATTTGCATTTTACAATGGTAGACACATAATTTAAAAATCACTTCAGAGCATTTACAAGAACAATGCTACTGTTACAGAAAAAAATCTGTAAAAATAACAGAACACACACTTGGGGGGTGGGCCCCATTTTTATAATAATATTTTATTTACATGGGGCCACCTCCATGTGAGTATTCTGACATTTCTACAGATGAATAGTTCTGTACAAGTGATTTAATTGTACTTACAATAGGTACAAAAGTCGTTGAAAATGATTTGGACTTTAATATCCTAATTTGTCATCCACTATTTACCAAAATACCCTCTTTATATTACTCTACACCTTCCCATTTCCTCTACCTTTTGTAGGGTAGTTTGGGAAGATGAAAAATTCTTCTATCATTACACCTTTAGAAGTCAAAAGTTATTTTCTTGGAAATGTACACAATCCGACATCGATTGACGGATGGTCCCACTGTTGCAGCAAAATATATTTTTTTTTTTGGAGAAATCTCTTCAACGGTCCAAAAATCTCTAAAAATGAGATAAAAATGGTCACCAAACAATCAATCAATCTAAATCTAAACAATTCTCTCAAGTTTCTAATGTATATAACAATAATCTCATTGTTATATTGAGTTTATAAAGAGCCCACACTTTGTGGAGTATATAAAGGAGTCCAATCTTTTAGTTATGGATAAAGTAGAGCACAAAAAATGCATTAGAAATCAACAAAGAGACCTCGTAAACCCATCGGTGGCACTGTGGCGCCACATCCAGTCTCATTCCAAATGCTTCCAAATCATTTTTTTATCCATTCCAAAGTCCATTCTCCAATCAAACTCCCAATCCATGATGAAATTTGATCCCCTTAGTGCCTCCAAAATAGGTTGTGGCGCCCAAGTGCCTCGTCTCATTCCAAATGCTTCCAAAGCACTTTTTCATCCCTTCCAAAGTCCATTCTCCAATCAAACTCCCAATCCATGATGAAATTTGATCCCCTTATCAATCTGAATTTCCAAACTAAAATTATCTAGGATTTCTCCATGAATCAAACTTTCAAATCATATGGAATTTGAGTCATAATTTTTATTTAATATTAACTATGATTAATCAAACTTTATTGAAATATAATATATTGTTATTTCCTATGCCTTGACTTGTGCATGCATGATTCAACAAGCATTGATCCTGAGCCTCTAATTCTAAAAATTGAATGTACATTCCAAAGGCAATACAAGGAATAGAAGGAAGCTTCGACTACACATCAAACTAACATGGTCAACGCTACAAAAGTAGTTGTGAGTGCTAGACCTTTAAGTTTAAGGGATTATGTCGTTCTCATTTTCAATGGCTCTCCCTTAAACATTGACGTCAATAAATCTCTTTGAAATCAAGTCCGCTATAATCTAGATAATACAAACTTCACTTTAGTATTTGTGGACTGCCTGATGTGATCTAAACACCCGCATTGTTGCAAATTTTTAACTCTACAAAGTCAACAAAGATGAAGAACGACATCACAACATTTGACATGGAGTAGCATATATGAGTTGCGGGACTATAAGGTTATTCTAAGAAGATGTATATATCATAGGTTGTCAAAGTGGTTGCAAGTTCAAACTTTTCCCTATGTGTCGAGTTGAAAGACGTAGACTATGGTTGTTTCGATGGTCAGTGGAGCTAGCTTTGATAGGAAAAATACATTATAAAGCCTACAATTGCTGGATGAGATGGCCTCAAACAATTATTGGTGGTCTTCGTATTGCCCAATGCGTGCGAGAACTATGAGACAACATTGACGTTATCAAGACTTTAACCATGCATGTGGCAACTTTATCTAAAGGAGCTTGTGAGATATGTAGAGGAAATCAAGCTAGTGTTGATTGCCAGTGGAAAGCTCGTTTGAAATATCTACAGATGAACATGCCAATTTTTTTGAATTGTATATGAACACAAAGTAAAAATCGTATTTAAACACTTATAATCATCTTTGGAAAAATTGTTCAAACATTTCATTAAACAACCCTCTCAAAATCTCGAAACCACATTCTCGGTTTCAATCTCAAGTGAAGGTGTATTTCAGAGATGTTTTGTCCCAACTACCCATGAACACATCTAAAATCTTGTTTCATAGTGATATTTTGAAGGAAAAAAAATATATATTTTAGAATGTGTGGTTAAAAAGCAGAGAAATGTTGGAAATCCCATAAAATACGTGATTAAAAATGATTTTGGAGAATCTTTGACAAGCAAGCCTTAAGCTTGTGACAAACTCACACAACTTTGCAAAATCAAGTTACTTCTATTCGAAAGTTGGATGTTCAAAGTGAAATAAATAAAAGTTGAATGTCAAATTGAACCAAATAAAAGGTGAATGACCAACACTAAAAAAATCTGTAATTTAGGTGACCTACAATGAAATTTCACTAGACTGCCCACCTCTACACATTTTAGCGAGGAAATAGTGGAAGATGTCTGGTTGACCCGGCCATTTTTTCACAGTAGCCTTTGACCATGTTTAAAAAAAAAAGATAAATTAATAAACATTTAAAAACAATGAAAAAATCATTTTTACCCTCGCGTGATTTGGAAGGGAGAAACGAGAGAAAACACTCTGCTTAAAAACC
The DNA here is from genome assembly GCA_903798255.1 of Fraxinus quadrangulata. Lineage (NCBI taxonomy): Eukaryota > Viridiplantae > Streptophyta > Magnoliopsida > Lamiales > Oleaceae > Fraxinus > Fraxinus quadrangulata. Next base: position 13,242 of record CAIGRB010099650.1, read on the forward strand.
GACGACCCATCCGGCCAAAAAACCGATGACCCAACCGAAGATCGAAGGTGAGTTTTGGAACTATTATATGTATTTTACAAAGCATTTTGTATGTGTTGACATATGGTCGACTTTATCCTTAATATTTTGATCATAACATACAAGATTAAATATTGATTCTAATGATTGATTTGGAGTGATGATAGTTCAATGTTAAAATCAATCAAGTATGCTTTATATATCGGACTTGAAATGAAGATCAATGTGAAAGGTAAGCATTCAAGTCAA